>PVLA01001086.1:381697-406764 GCA_004027455.1 Hydrochoerus hydrochaeris
TGGAGGAGGTCCCTGGGTGGAGGAGGGGCCTGGGTGGAGGAGGGGCCTGGGTGGAGGAGGTCCCTGGGTGGAGGAGGTCCCTGGGTGGAGGAGGGGCCTGGCTGGAGGAGGGGCCTGGCTGGAGGAGGTCCCTGGGTGGAGGAGGTCCCTGGGTGGGGCCTGGAAGGGCCCATTCTTGTCTTTTCTGAGGCTGCTCCCTTTTCTCTTTGCTTCCTGGGCACCGTGATATGAGCAGCTCTCCTCCACCAGCCCCTTCTGCCATCTTATTCCTGCCTTGGAGCAGCTGACCATGCACTGAGCCCTCTGAAGCCACAAGCCAAACGAAACCTCTCCTCCTTTCATGTGTGGGTGCTGGGTGTTTTGTTCTGGCGACAAGAAAGTAACTAAGGCAGGAGGATTAGTATTTAAAAAGTGTGTTGAACAACCAACCTGTAAGTGAACCAAATGGAAATCTAGGCTTGAATACATTTTCCTGAGTCTCAGGAATTGTTAGTGTGTAGCCTGGCAGGATCACATAGTCATGAAATGTTACCAGCGGTATAAATTTCCTCTATTAGAAAAAAATCTCCTTATGGAGTGTAGCATTTTCCTTAAGGCAGGAAATCACAGGGCAGCATGAAGCCCTAGTGGCAGTGGGTTTTCTTTATGCAAAAGTCAGTGCATATAGTAATTAATCTTTTGTTTACTTGAAACTTTCACATTCAGAATGTTTCTTTTGCACATCCACACTCCTGCTCTGTTGTGCTCTAAGTGGTGCTTTATTTCTAATTACTTAGCTTAAATGCAACTCTGGTAAACTGCTTGTCTCTCTTTTTTCCTACTAAGTGCTTGTGACAAAGTTTCTCTTTCCCCCTGGTTCTCACCTGCTGTTACTTTCTTTTCGTCCTCAGCTCTTGCTCGGGACACATGGAGATGCAGTCCACTCAAGGTCTTTATTGGCAGCCGAGGGTGGTAGTGGACGTGTGTAATTCTAGAAGTCTGGGAGGCTGAGGCAGGAGAATTGCAAGTTTAATCTTAGCCTGGGAAACTGAGTAACTTAACTAGACTCTGTCTCAAAATGAAAAATTACAAAAAAGAACTAGGGATGTAGCTCAGTGTGCAGGCCCTGAGTTCAATCCCAGAACCACCACCACCACACCCACGCGCGCGCGTGCGCGCGCACACACACACACACACACACACACACACACAATGTAAGCCCTAGCTCTGTTCTTCCCCTCTGCATTCCTCAGGCTGGGCAGCTACGGGGAGGCCTGGCTGCTACTGCATCTAGTTAGAAGCTGCCAAGTCACTGTGGTTAGACAAGGGATGTAGGGAGAGAATTGTGCGCATCCAGCCACCCACCCTTAGCTAGGTCACGTCTTTCACCCTCCTTGCTCAGGTCAAACCAAACACCTTACAGCACAGGCCGGTCTTGAACTCATGGTGATCCCCCTGCCTCAGCCTCCCGAGTGCTGGGATCACAGGCTGGACCACCACGCCCGGTTTAGGACTCCATTCTTGGATGTAGGATTCCTTGAGCCACCCTTGAGCATAGCCAGACAGCGGTTCGATTACATCTCAGGCTATTCACAGCTCTAGGAAGGTCGTTCAGTCCTGGTATAAATACATCAGTGACTCAAGGGGTTGCTTTGATTATTATGTGGACCTTTGATAGAAAAACCTTGGCCACCTGGTGGGACGAGGTCTTCCTGAGGGACACTGTGTTGTCGCCGTGTCCTGTGGTGTGACACAGATGTCATCATACTGGCTACAGACACAGCTTCTGCAGCCACAGCGGCATTCCCAGGGCCCCTTTTCAGGGCGACCCACTCAAATATCCTCTAAATCACTGCGGTCCTGGCTGAGTGGAGAGAATTTGGGGGTCACTTGGGATCTGTATAAATTAGCATTTCGATCATATTAATGAGGTGCTAATTGCACTTGCAACCTTTTTAATGCAAATTAATCTCATTCTGTGTACACTGCTGTGTGCCCAGCCTGGTACTCAGCCTCTCAACTGCTGTCAAAGTAATTATCGCTGTTCCTGTTAGCAAGGAGTGTGGTTCACCCCTGCTCACAGCTACATGAAGGGTCTCCTGGGGGATAACAAGGCTGTTCTAACATTGTTAGTCTTAGTTGAGTGTGGCAATTCCAGAACACAGTAGGCTGAGGCAGGAGGATCTCTGTGAGTTTGAGGCCAGTCCAGGGTATATAAAGAGACCCAGTATCCAAATGCAAATCAGCAGACAAAATTAAAATGTCTCCTAAAGAGAGGGATGTTTACAAGGGGTTCTGCAGGTAACAGGTGGGTGTGAAGTGCTGATCTGGTGAGTGTACAAGCAGCTGTGAATTCAGCAGAGAAGTGAACAGAAGCCTGGAGGAAAATGCCACAGACCATGCGAACAGAACACCCTCGCTCCGGAAATCAGAGGCCCTCTCATCAAGAGCCTTGGGTGGCCCAGGATGTTGGGGCACTCGCAGTGGTGCTGTGGAGCCCAGAGGGCGCCAGTCAGGCCACAAGAGCTGCGACCTGGGTGCAGTGGATGGGCCCAGGGGGAGACCCTGGGGCAGGTGGCCGGCAGACAGGGCGCACTGTCCAGGGATGTTGGGCTAAGTGATGAGGGATGGGGCGCAGGATTAGAACCTGCAGCTCCTACAGTTGGGTCATGCAGAGCTGTGCTCCCAGGATCCCCAGGGAGCTGTGGGAGGACTCTTGCCTGAGCCGGGAAAGGGGACCGAAGGGCGAGGAGAGTCCAGGTGCTACTGAACTGTCCCTTTTTAACCTTCATCTTAAGAGTTTACCCTCAAGAGCTGGCTTCCTGGGAATGGGCCTCATTCCTTGGTGTCTCCAGGGGAATCCTCACACTTTGCATGTTTGCCACTCAGCCGTGTTTGTTGATTGACTGCCAGGGAAGGAGAAGCTCTTCCTCTTGTCACTGTGCTGCGGGAGGGAGGAACTGGCTTCAGTTTGGGAAACTTCTCAGCACAGGGCTGTCTTCCAGCCTGGGAGACCACGGCCTCCTGTGCCAGGCAGGGTCAGGCAGTTCTC
The DNA here is from genome assembly GCA_004027455.1 of Hydrochoerus hydrochaeris. Lineage (NCBI taxonomy): Eukaryota > Metazoa > Chordata > Mammalia > Rodentia > Hydrochaeridae > Hydrochoerus > Hydrochoerus hydrochaeris. The sequence goes on from PVLA01001086.1 coordinate 384,729, forward strand.
ATTGTAGTGGGCTGGACTTCTGCCTGGGGCCTCCTCTAACTGACAATCAGAATAACAAAAGGGGGATGATGTGTGCGGGGTGGGGGGCATTCTCCAGGGGCTTTTATGGATTAGTCATGGTGGGAAATATGTGGACACCAGGCCAAGTGTCCTTTGGAGTCCACTTAACCTGTGCTTGATCAGCTTGTTAAAAATAGGACCCAGTGGTGGAATTTTGTGGCAGAACTGGTAGAATTTTGGGGGGACCCTGTGTTCAGCTGCTATGACCCTCCCACAGCAAAGTCTTTCTGGGTCACTCTGATGTCCTCCTACTAAGACACAGACATCCTTTTACCACCTGTGCCCTTTGTGGCTTTTTGCACAGACATGTCACATGAACCCATGAACCTTTTGCTGAAAATACCTTTGTAAGAATATTCCTTTGGAGTGTGTCTTATCCACATGGCACAGAGTAAACGTGGAACCGCTGAGACCATTTCCCAGCCATTTCAGATTCAGCGAGACAGCACTGCTTTGGAGGCCAATGTCTTTGTCAGAAAACAGCCGCCTCCTCCCAGTTCCAGCTCGCTGGTCTTGCGGCTGCATCGAGGATTGTCGAGGTGCTCGGAAGAGTGAGCAGAGCCCCTGATTAGACTCTGTCATGGTTGAGATCCAGAAAGTCCCCCGCAGGCCTTCTCAAGGTGACTGGACCAGGGGGTGCTGTGCTCTACAGTGAATTCATCCATGGATGAGTTCAGGGCTGAATGTACCCGAGGTGTCTGGTTGGAGGAGGTCACTGGGGTGTCCCTGGCTCCTCTCTCCTCTCCCAGCTTCCTAGTTGCCATGGGGAGAGCAGTTTTCCTCGTCCCACCCTTCTGCAATGATGTTTCTGCCTCAGAGCCGCTGACCATGGACTGAACCCTCTGCAAACTGTGAGCCAAATAAACCTCTCCTGCTGTAAGTTGAGTATTTGTTCCTGTGAAGAAGAAAGTGATTCCAACATAAGCCAGTAGTTCATTTTGGGTATCCAGTTGCTGTCTGTCTCTCTGTCTGTGTCTGTCTCTGTCTGCATTGACAGCCCCATGATATACTTTACACATACTGTCTGGCAAAAAATACCTTCCAGGCTCAGCTGTAAAGCTCTGCAGCTATTCTCATGAGAAGTGAGAAGATGTATGGAGGTTTAAAAAAATCCCAGGCGGGCAGGCATCCCGGTGTGGAAAGAGACAGGAGAAATCCCTATTTTTCCCTACCAATGTCTTGTAATCGTTAAATTCCACTTTTGAATGATAACAAGTTGGATCAGAGTGTGACTTACCAATGTGAAACCATTACTGCTTAGTGACTGTTTTCTCTGCTGCATGTGAGGATGGATCAGGAAGGGTGCCTGCTTCTAGGGAGCTGATAATTGATCAAAGACAGGAGACACAGGCAGATCCAGACACGGAGAGATGATAGAGTGCACATGTACAATGTGTGATCACAATATATGGTGAATGTTTAAATTAAAAACAATTTTTATGGAGGAGGTATATTCCATGAGCCCCCCTCCAAGGGCCTTTACGAGGTGTGACCTCTGCTGCCCAGTGGCACTCAGTGGTAAGGCAGGCTTGTAAAAATGAGACTCTGTATCCTTGTCCACCTCAGTCACCGGATCTGGCCCTGTGTGGCTTCTGGCCCCTCCCCGAAGTCCAGTGACCATGAAAGGAGGTCTTGGGAGGTCACAGAGTGTGACCCAGTGCCCTCTGCATCCAACCCAGTTATTAACTCTGACTTTACTTGGCAGCATGAGGGGTTTTAGAGAATATTTAAAACACAGAAATGGGTTCGAGTCAAGTCTCATCAGAACATGAAAAGTTGGAGACAGGCTAAGACGAAGGGGTGGGTCAAATTTTGAAAGTGAAATGGAGCAGACACCTGAAGCTATGAAAGGTTAAAGGTTGATTTGTTCCCAATTAAAGCAAGATTTGGGTGCTGGGGGACAGGATCTTTTTGTTTGTTTGTTTCCATTTTTTTTGGCAACATGTGTATCTGAGAAGTAACAAAGGAGAAACCAAAGTGGAGAAGGGTGAACCCCGGCTGCCCGGTTGGCTCAGCCGTGAAACCCCATGCTGTATGGAGGTGCAGGCTGCTGGGACCTTTTCCGTGTCCACGCACTGTTCATGTCCGCAGGCCACACATTTCGCTGTCTGTCGAGCGTCTTGTCTGCGCCTAAGCTTTTTTCCTGTCACCTGCGTCATGGATGAGGTTTTTTCCCTGTCACCTGTGTCACAGACGAGTTTGGATTTTGTCTTTCTAGGAGACAAGTTGTCAGGAACAGGTAGCGAGGCAGGGGGACATCTGGCTGCCATGGTGATGGCTCCCTGTGCCACCCAGGGAGGAGGTGGCAGCTGAAGGAGACCAGGCACAGGGGGACACACGCTGCGGGTGCCGGGATGGCTGGGGACACAGACATGTGTCCCGGGAGCTTGCATCCCGCTGGTGTTAGACAGAGAGCGCTGCTGTCACAGGGCGGTAGGAGGCCGCTGCCTTAGCTATGCTCAGCAGCAGCTGCGAGGCAAAGGAGGAAAAGCTGATTTACTCACAGCCTGTGGAGTTTCAGTCCATCACTGGCTGGCTCTGGGGCATGGTGGCGTGGGGGACAGGAATCACGGGGAGACCCGGTCCCCAGCAAGCAGACAGGGAGTGGAAGCAAGGCCACCTCAGCGTTTCTGTTCCTGCTTCAGCCAGGCTCCGCAAGGTGGGCAGCACTCACACCCCACTCCAGTGCCCTCGGGCCCCGCATTGCACCATGAATCCCGCCACCTCTGAAAAGCCCACCCTCTGACTGCAGGAGGCTTTGGGGGACATCTGGACAAAGCCATAACAGCAAATGACTTTCTACTTGGTTTCTGAAAACCAAGAAACTCCCATGTAGAAGTAGGAGTGAGCACAAGGACCAAATTCATTCATTCATTCGTTCATTCATTCATGCCATCCACAGAGCTCTCTTGAGAGCGTCCCGGGAAGATGCTGGCAGCCTCTGGGCCCGGCCTGGTCTCTGCCCTCCAGAGACACAGAGGCGCGGGGTGAGGTTGGAGCAGCCACGGGACATCACAGACAAGGCGTGGGCATGTGGATGCCGGGTCAGGACCCAGCAGTGGGGCAGTGGCCGGGAGGCGCTCTCTGGTCCAGGGCGATTCATCTTATCTAAGACTCTTTTCACTCATCACTGACCAACTCAGTGCGTGTTGGTTTTAACTGTTGTCAGTCCACATTTGCCTGCGCAGGGAATCCCATTCCTTGCGTGGAACTGGCCCATGGACAGGACACGTCTCGATTCTTTGTCTGTCCCCTCCCTTCCTCTTGCTTCACGTCTCGGGTCTGGCTCCCTGCTCCCTGTTGTCGCCTTCACTTTGCTTTTTATTCGCATCTCAGGTTTCTCCCAAGGAGGAACCATGTGATAGGTGAGCCCCGGGCATGCCCTGCTCGCCCCTCAACTTGGAGCCGTTCTGATTCACCCTGCTCTGTCTTATTTTTGCGTTGCTCTCCAGGAATCCTTCAGTGTTTTTTTTTTTTGCCTGTGCTTTTTTTTTTTAAACAACAAACAGAAATTTATTTAGCTCACAGTTCTGGGCTGGGATACCCAAGATCCAGGGGACACATCTGGGTGGGGGAAGGAGGAGAGAAAGAGAGGCAGAGAGACACAGAAAGAAAGAGAGGAAGAAGGAGGAGAAGGAGAAGTGGGAGTAGGGGTGGGGAGGGGTGAGGGGAGGAGGAGGAATAAGGGCCACAAAGGGGCAAGTCCATCCCCTCTCAGGCTCCCGCTCCCGCGATGACAGAGCCACTCCAGCACTAAGGGCCCTGACCCATGCATGGGAACGGAGAGCTCCTGTCCACTGACTTCTTAAGGTCTCACCTCTCAGCATCCTCTTGATACAGGGGAAGGAAACTCCCGACCTACTAAATGTCTGGTGAGATTCATGTTCTCTAAAATAGCAGAATGAGTTTTAGGAACAACGGAGGTTAAGAGCAGAAATATCTATTGAGAGAAAGCTTCTGTCTGAGAGAGACAGAAGGGGTCCTGAGTGGGTTGGTAAAGACTCTGTCTTTTCTAGAGACTTTTCTAGAATAAAATCATGGAGTGAATGGGTTCACAGTGGGGAAAACTGGGAACTTGCAAGGCAGTTGGGCATAAAGTGGGACAGAACTATGGTCAACCAGTAATATTAATTGCTCAGGTAAAACTGATTAAAATGGAGACAAATGGGGAGCAGTCATGTAGAAAGCGGGCATTCTTAGAGAGGGTGGCTCTTCTCTAGGGGGTTGGAATGGTGACTTCTGCCTTCCTCAGGGTGATAGGGAACTGTTTAGAATATCAGTCCTTAGGATATGGGTGCCTTTGCTTGATCTTTTGTCTTGAGGCCTGGCCCACAGCAGGAGGTGTATGTCTCCCCCACAGTTCAAGGTATCTGGGCTTCTGCTCTGGCTCCTTGGAGGACCCGGCTCTGGCTCACTGCCTATGTTTCTAACTCAGCTGCCTGGAACAATCTCACTGGGGGGTTAAGTTCCTCATACATCAGCTTGGGGAACACATTCAAACCAGCAGCCCTTGCACCCTGGGCATTATGACATCTGGGTGCCAGCCTTGCTTCCCCAGTGGGCAGCATTTCTCCTGCAGGGAGACTAGGTGGGGTGCCTAGGAGGCCAAGAAGGCCTGTAACAGGTGGTTCAAGATCCGAGAGTTTCCACTCTCAGACAGGAAGAGCAGCTCCCTGCTACCACCTGCTCCTCAGCAGCTGATGTCAAGCACTTGAAATTCAATTAGTAATTAGACGTGGTAGTACACACCTGTAATCCCAGCTATTTGAGAGGCTGAGACAGGAGGATTGCAAACTTGGAGCCAGACTGGGATGCTTAGACTGTCTCTCAAAATTTAAAGTAAAAAATAACACAAAGGGCTGAGGATGTAGCTAACCTCTGTGTGGGCTCAAAGACCAGCGCCAGAAACAAAACAAAATAAAAACAAAACAAAAAACAAAGTTGCTAATGTTTATTAAACATAAGACCCTTCTCATTTCAAATAGAATGAGCTGACACTCAGTTGGGAAATTCAGGGAAATACCAAGGTGAATCTTAGCTATTTGAATAAGTTACAGTAACAAACCTAAGCTACAAATGTTGCCTTTGGAGTTTGGAGGAGATACAGTTACTAAGTATTTAACAACTTGACTGCTTGCAATAAGTATTTGTGAGTTGAAACAATGTATTCTCCACTGTACAGCCACACCCAATGATGGTGGTTACAAATTTAAATTGTTACCTGAAAGCCAAGATTCTCTGGGCAAAGTTAAACTTTAGCCTGGCCTGAGAGTTCTGAGTTAATGAAATTTTACCCTAGTTCCCAGGAGCAGGTTTGCTCAGCAAAATATGAAATGCACTGGGCGTGGTGGTGCAGAGGCAAGAGGGTTGCTGTGAGTTCGAGGCCAGCCAGGGTTACAGAGTGAGTTTAAGGCCCACTTGGACTAGAGAGCGAGACCCTGTGTATATTGGGGTGCAGGTCAGTGTGATGGCCTTGGGTACGATCCCCCCCACCCCACATGGAGACAGCAGCAGGGTCTTCTCCACCTCTACTTCCTCCCCGTCCTTTTTTTCTCCAGCTCTTTCTCCTCTCCTCTCCTCTCCTCTCCTCTCCTCTCCTCTCCTCTCCTCTCCTCTCCTCTGCTCCCCTTACCTCCCCTCTCCCTTTCTTCCTTCCTTCTTCCCTTTCTTTTTCAGCACTGGGTATTTTTTCCTGGGTGGATGTGCTACTTATTTACTTGGTACGTGTGAGGTACATTGCAATTACACTCAACACAGGAAGTTGGTGCACATATGTGACATTTCTCAATTCCTTTTTTAGACCCCTTCCCGTCCCCCTCTCTCCCTGTACTCTTGGGGCTCTTCTCCATCTGAAGTGAACAGACACTTTTCACAGGAAGAAATACAAATAAATGGCCAAGAGAACCAGGAGCCAATGTTCAATACCGCTGACCATTTGAGAGAGGCAAATTGAAATAAGACTGATTCTGTCTCACCCCAGAAAGAACAGCTTCACCAAGAATTCAACCAATTAAAAAAAAATTCAGCACTAACAAATGCTGGTGGGACTGTGGGGCAAGAAGAGCCCCCCCTTCCCTGGCGGTGGGAGTATGAACCAGTACTGGTGTTGTCAGTGCCTTTGCACTAAGTTATACCTCCAGTCATTAAAAATAAATTTTTTTAAAAAAATTTTGAGACAGTATCTCAATGAGTCACTAAATTACCGAGGCTGGGGTTCACGCTTGCAACCTCCCTGCCTCAGCCTCCTAGAATGCTGTGACTATAGGACTGTGTCACCATGCTTGGGTCTTTTCTTCTGACAAAGGATCCAGAAGTAAAAATTTGGCCACTGAAGAGACAAACTTGCTACAAGAAAACTTTCAAATTTTTGGTTCCAGAAATCAAACTCAGGACCTCACGCTTTCCAGGCAGGCGCGGTGTCAGATGACCTCCTCTTGAAGTAGCCGGCAAGGGCCAGGGCCACATAAGCCCATTTTTGCAGTCGGAACCATGGAAGGTTCCAGCCCATATCTCACGCACTCCTTTACCTCTTTTTCAAAATCACCTGTTTTTGGTACAAACCATCTCTGTCGTGCAAGGCACAGGCCTGCAGCACGGGCGGAGGCTCCCTCTCACGGGCTTACTTTAAACGGGAAGAGAGATGCACCCAGGGCGCCCTCGCATCCTGCAGCTGCAGAGCCAGCCGCTGCCGGGCTTGCTGCAAGTTTCCGGTTCGCAGTAGCAGCCTGTGTTGAAAGACTTTCGCCAGAGCGCTCGCTTCTCTTCTGGTCCTTCCCCTGTTTTATCGCCTGCTCCTCCGTGGGAGACGCGCCTGTGTGATCTGGGGGGCAGCTGCAGCAGGAGGGGGGCTCAGATCTGAGTCCAGAGGGAGCTCTGGGGGCTTCAGCTCCCTCGGGAGTCGCGGGCTTCGTGCCTGGGCACTGCCGCTGGTCTCCAGCTGTGCGGGCGCTGCCAGCCCTCACCTTCCCTCCCGGCCGGCTGCACCCCGGCCGGTCGGCCTGTTCGTTTCAGGGTCCCCGCACTTCACATCCACCCCAGCGTCTCTCTGATGTACCCAGATGTACCCAGATGCCTCCGGCTTTTGGTCTCTGATCTGCAGGTTTGCTGATGGCCCTTCCTGCCACCTCAGTGGGAAATGACCTCTTTATTTCAGAGCCATTCGTGGTTTTTCACCCGCAGTTTTCACCCGCTTCCTGGACCTCTCTTCTCTTCAGTACTGGGGAATGAACTCAGGCTCTCTGCACTGAGCTATAGCCCCGGCCCATTTTTACTTTTTTTTTTTTTTTTTTTAATCTTGAGACGGGAACTTACTAAGTCACTAAGTTGCCCAAACTGGGCTTGAACTGGTAATGATTCTCTTGCCTCAGCCCCCCAGAGTGCCAGGATTACAGGTCTGTGGAACCAGGCCAGCCTTCCTGGTTCCTACATGAGAAACAACAACAACAACAACAACAACAAAAACCTCTCTCTGTCTCTCTCTCTCTCTCTCATCTGGTTCCTTTTGATCTGTTTTCAGCTGTAGACTGAGTTGGGGGTCCACTCCCCTAGATTTTCATGCTTTCTGACACCAAGTGAGGACAGTGAAATGGTCCTCAAAGGACACATGGAGAGGTGGGTAAGGCCTCGAGGGCGGGGATTGGGTGCTTTTCCCCGGTGACACCTTGGTGTCGCTAGGATGGGGTGGCCCGGACAGTTGACCGTGGGGTCCAGCTCCACCAGGCCCCGGGAGTTGCTCCTGCCCAGTTTCCCCTGCATTTTCTGCTGCCCTGGCTCAGTCTGTCAGGGCCCGCATGGCTGGAGCTGCCGGCTCTGCTTTGCATTCTGCTCTGGGCCCCTCCACAGCGATTGCCGTCCCCAGGCACCAGGGGAATTGAGGGACAAGGTCAGAGGAAGTCACTGGGCAGGGAGGAGGGAGAAAGCAGCCCAGTGCCCATCTGCGCTTTGCACCTGGAGTCCTTGGGGCCGAGAGAGGAAGGGCGAGCGGAGAGTGTGGGCGTCGGGTCTCTCCCGCTGCTGCCCGCGCTCACCTTGAAGGGTTAATAAGTCACCACTGGATGCCTGCGTTAGGTGGGCAGGGGCCTCATGGACAGAGACCGTCCTGATGCCAGGGACTCTTAGGTGAGAGAGGAGACCAGTGGCAATGGACGCTCTTATAGGGAAGAGTGTCCTGAAGGGGCAGTAGACAGGGGCATCAGAGGGCAAGGGCGGGGGACCTGTCTCAGCCTGGGGGGCCTGGAGCTGACACCCAGGTGCCGGCCAGCCGGACTGGACAGGTGCACTACTTTCCATCCAAAGCAGTCCAGAGTGGCCAGGAGGAAGCTCTGGTGGGGAACCCGGCTCGCTCATCCATGCATTCTGGTTACTAATTGAAATTGAGCTCTTTACTGAGGGACGCCTACCTCTGTTGTTGCTTTGGGTTTGGTGGTTGTTGTTGTGTCTTCTGAGACAGGGTCTCGCTGTGTAGTTCACACTGGCCTTGAGCTCCCATGGAGCCCAGGCTAGCCTCGTGCTCCTGGCAATGGTCCTGCATCTGCCTCCGAAAGGACTGAAAACCCCTGTTTGTGGAGATGGGCCAAGGAAGCGGTCACTCAGGGGACACACAGGGGCCCCAGCCCAAAGGTAGAGGGCGGGTGGGGGGTGAGAGGAACGGGAGAGCGAGGTTGTCTGTCAGGGGCTGGAGCCTGGAGGGCCGGGAGGGAGCGGCCTGAGGTGCCTGGGGAGTTATGGGGTGTCCATAGGGCCGTCAGACCTAAGCTGGAAGGAAAAATGGCTACAGAGACAGATGCAGGACTCATTGGTTTATAAACTATGGAGGCTGGGATGGGGGCACACACCTCTAACTAACCCAAGCACTAGGGACGCTGAGGCAGGAGGGTCACTGTGAGTTCAAGGTCAGGCTCTTATATAGCAAGACCCTGTCTCAGAAACCCAGAACCCGACCCAACCCAAACAAACCAAACTATGGGGGAAGCGTGGGTGTGGCTGGGATCATGTAGGAATAAAAACAGTTAAGCGAATGACGAATGACGATCTGCGAGCTTAGCCCTGCGCTCAGCACAAATCCATTTCACTCTCTGCAGTGAGAGTGAAAGGGGAGGTGCTGTTTGTCACAGTTCCCACCTTGCAGGGGGATAGGGGGATGATAGCTCAGCTGTTTGCCGAGTGGCACTGTGAGGTAGGAAACCGGTGGCTCAAGGACTTGGTGACACTGAGAAGGGCACATGGAACTGAACCAATGACCACCACAAGAAGGGGGTGCCGAGATGGAAGCCAGGAGGGACCCACGCAGGGCCAGGTCCTCTCTGCATGGAGTTCAGGGTCAGTGTGCTGGCCCCAGGTGGGGAGGGCAGAGAGGCTACATCTCAAGGCCACCCATCTGCCCACTGTCACACCTCCAAGCCTGGCTGTAGACAGCACACTCACTTCCCACGCAGCCACCAAGCCCAGCTCACCTGAGGGGCTTTGCAGATGGCTTCTCCAGAAGCTCCCAGGGCCCATGGAGATAGCTCACTGTGCAGTCTCACCCAGTCCCTGCGCATTGGCCTTGAGCTCCTGGAGGACAGGTATGTGTGCATCTGCCATGTACCTCGTTATGGTGGGCGGGGGCTGCAGGGGGAACAGTTACACACAGGCCACAGGATTTATAGTATGATCTTATGATGCTTATCCAGAGTTAAATACAAGAAAGTGCAGGAAATCTGTCCACAACCCTGAAGACCTAGAGAATCCAGCCGAGGGCCTGGATCCCACAGCAATGTCTGGCATGAGTCCAGCTGAAGACCTAGACATTGTCTCATGCAAGTCTGTTTCATGGATCTGCACTGGGAAGGCCTTAAGGTCAGCAGTGGAAGCCAGAAAGTCTGCACCAGTGGGATGAAGGATCCGTACCAGCAGGCTGAGGGATCTGCACTGGAGCCAGGAAGTGATGCTCAAAATAAGCACCAGGGCTTCCCTGAAAAGCACCACAGCCACCCTCAGTGACAAGGAAGTCCTGAGCTCCTCCGATGATGAGAACAGCCGAGTTCATATCATGGAGCCAATGTGACAAGTTTCTCCTGGAGACTGAGCAGCACACATCTTCCCCTCCAGAGCCAGGAAGTGAGGCTCAAAGTAAGGACCAGAGCTCCCCCAAAGCGAACCACAGCCACTCTCAGTGACAGTGAGGTCCCGAGCTCCTCGGAGGAGAACAGCCGAGTCAGTATCAGGGGAGCCAGCATGACAAGCTCCTCCAAGGGAACCGATGGCTCCAAAAGAATAACGACACTTAGGAGAACCCACCATGTTACGCTTCCTCTCCAGGTTGCCTTTCAATGGTAGCAGGTGGGCTGTCTACACTCAGCACCTCGCTGATTCAGGTCAGCTGGTCTTACAAGGTAACCACCAGTTTCTAATCCATAACACTTGTCTACAGCAGGCACTTAAAGCATGATGGCATCAGTAGGTGCTTAATAAGTGAATCAGAATGAAGGAAAACGAGGTCCTAGGAGCTTTCCCGGTCCTCTAAGTATCCCTTTTCTGGGTAGATTTTCATTCAGATCAGCCTTGCAGCCCATCTCTCTGTTTCCATGGTTCCTTCCTTTTTCTTTTCCTTTCTCTGTTTGTTTCATTCTCTCTGGCTTTCTATAGTACTGGGCGGGTGTGGCTCTCAGGGTCTTTACATGGAATTTCCCTTTTAAAAAATTAAAAAAATTTTCATCCTCATCCCTTTTAAAACTTTTTTTTCAATTTGGAGTCAGAGTCTTACTATGTCAGTAAACCCTCCAGGCTGGGCTCAAACTTGGGGTCCTCCTGCCTCAGCCTTCCAGAGTGCTGGGTCACAGGTGTTCATGCTCTATAGTTCTTCCCAGATCATGCATTCGTCGGTCTGATGCATATTTGAAGTCGCCATCTCTGTGTGTCCTAGGACCCCCTGCCCCCAAACTCTCAGTCCTGTTAAGTGCCAAGCCCAGTGCCCCCTGCTTTGTCGGGGCTGACAGGAGGCAGCAGGTTGCCTGGAGCCCTGGGAGAAGCTCTAGCCTTACCCATCGCATGTGCTCCTCCTTCCTGGGCCACTCAGCTCCCCCCACACAAGCCAGGGAGCAGGTGGCCCTGCACACCGTTCACCCCGCCCCCCCCGTGATGAGTCTCTGTGCTCCCCGCCTGGGCTGGTCTGGGGCCCAGCTCACACATGCTGCTCTGTGATGTGGGCTTCGGCACTGATCAGAGCCCGCAAAGCGCAGCTGGGTCCCGCATCAGCTGATGAATTAGCAAAGACTCTTTGCAGCCAGTTGGGCCAGAGTCTGGAACCCTGCAGCGCCAGTCACCTGCGCCACCATTCTGTTCCTTTGACAGCTGCGGGGTATGTTCCAGGTGCACGGTGCCATCTGCAGGGTCCTGGTCACCAGAGGGGGGCACTCGGGTTTGTCATCTCTGCTCTTCTGCCAGCACTTGCTTCTCTTAGTCCAGGGTGCAGAATATGTGTGTAGAGGAGAAGAAGGAAGCGAGGGTGTGCGTGTGTCTGCTTCTTACTTACAGTGGACACACGACCAGGGAGCTTGGTGGAAAGAGGTCATTCCACTGGACACAATGCAAGAAGCTGTTGCTCATGGAATTTTCCCTTCACAATAGGGAAGACTTTTGTTTCCACTCAGGCAGTGCTGGCTCCAGCTGAGGCTCTGACAAATGTTTCCCCCAAAGCCACCAGGACCGACGGATGCAGCCGGGATGGAAATTTGAGTGCCCTCTGAAAAATTCCCAAAAGCGTCTAGAAACATCACTGAATCACACATTTAAAATGCGCTCCCCATTTTGCTAACATTTGCGTATGAGGAGTGCAGAGGTCTGGAGAGCGGCAGCAGTCTGTCAGAGCTGTGTGACCCCCCCGCCCCCCTGCCTTGGACTTTCTATACTTTCATTTCACATCACAGAGAGACACGAGCGGCTGCGAGCTGCGTTTCACATCCTGCTGTCGAGTTTTACTTTCTGACCTCACAGCATTGGTGCCAGCATTTCAGCACAGTGGGGGTCGATGCGGGGTGGGGTGGTGAATTCGAAACCTGCGTAGCTCTGGGTCATTTGTGTCAGAGTCACACAGCTGTGCGACTCTTGAGGGTGTCAGGGCTCTCTGATGTTTCTCCCTCTGCGGCTGAGGAGACTCCCGGGTGGGTTTGGCGGAGCTGGAACAAAGCACCCAGCCCAAACCAAAGCAGGCCACACAGCTCATCTGTGTGGTGGAGTCATCTGCTTGCCCGAGACGGTGGCCGTGGCATGGAGCACAGTTGACTGGCTCAGGAAAGAGGACGTGTGGATTTGTGTCCCCTGCTGGGAACTCCACAGAGCCTGACATTCTGTCAGAAATGACTCCGTGGTCTCTTGACTACATCCTTTTTTTCATTTAGGCTTGTTATTGATTTTTGACTCTTGGTTCCTCCAGGTTAATCTTATAGTCTTCAAAAATGTGAAAACACACTAGTAAATTTTAAATTAATTTCCAAAATGGGTATCACAGAACATGCCTGTAATCCCATCATTGAGGAGGCTGAGGCAGGAAGATCTGAAGTTTGAGTCCAGCATGGGGTACATAGTGAGCTTAAGGCCAGTCTGGGCTACATAGAGAGACCTATATAAAAAATGGATACATAAATGAAAATTAATTTATTTGCTGAAGATTTGCTTTTCTGGTGACTTTCCCCTACCCTTTTCTCCACCCAGCAGGAGGCTCATGCCAGTGTCGAAGAGTCTGCCCTAGTGTTGGTTTCGAGTAGCCCCCAAAGGCCCATGTGTTTGCTGAAAGCTTGGCCCCCTGCCTGGCACGACTGGAAGGCTGTGAGGTCTTTAAGAGAAGCAGCCTTGTGGGAGGTCCTAGGTCACTGAGTCAAAATTAACCTATTTTCTTGAGCCAATTAACTCAAGTATTTTGTTACAGTAACAGAAAGCTGACCAGTCAGGCCCATTGCAGGCTTAATTGACCATTTAGTTTCCATGGTTTAACAATATCTACAGAGGGAGGGGAATGGGGAGAAAAATATAAAGATATCTGTAAAAAAGATTCCCAAATTATTTGTATGAGCTGATTAGGTCAGCATGTTGAGAGTGACAGGGTCATCATTTAGAAAAGCAGGAGGTCACATTGTTTCTCAGTTTCGGTGGGGTGGGGGCAGAATGGACAGGCAGAGTGAGCTGCAGAGCTTTGGGTCAGTTTTACCCTCTTTCGGCACTGGAATCAGCACCATCAGTGGAATCCTTTTTAACCAAAGCCATACGAGTCAGATCTGATGTTCTTTTGAGGATGATTAAAGTAGGGATCAGGAAATCTGGGTATCAGGCAGATGTCTCCAGAGAAACAGAATCTCCAAGAGATAAATATAGATGATAGATAGATAGACGGATGGATAGATGAAGAGATTTGCTGTAGAAATGGCTCACACAGAGACTGAGAAGTCTCATGACAGGCTTTGGAAGCTGGAGACCCATAGCAGCCAGCTTTCCCATAGCTGGGATGTAATACCTGATGCTCAGAACTGAAAGGAGGAGAGGGCAAATATGGCTCATGGTTCAGGGGATTCAGTCAATGGCTAGCTGCCTCCAAGGCAGGGACATTATAGCAGCAGGGTGTGGTGGAGGCAAACTGCTCACATCACGGCAGCCAGAAGTCAGGGAGAAAAGGTAAGAGCTGGAGAGAAGAGTGCACCCTTCCAGATCACACCCCAGTGACCTCCTCCAGCCATGCCCCGCCTCCTCCAGCACACCCAGCCTTGAACTCATCTGTGATGGATCCACTGATGAGCACAGCACCCCCTGCTCCAGTCATGATCCAGTCACCTCCCTGATTTGGTCGCTTTCCCGAAACTCTACTCTGAACACAGGAACTTTTGGGGGACATTCTAGAACTAGACCATAACAAGAGCCATGACAGCCTGTGGAAAATTGAGTCCATGTCTATAGGCCGAGAGCCACAGGGCCAATACCAGCCAGCAGGAGAGGATGGCAGTGGCAGCTGGAAGACAGGAACTCCTCGTATCTGCACCTTCTGGCTGTGTTTAAGCCCCCGCGACTGGATGACACTGGTCCCATCACTGAGGGGTCCTATCTTACCTTGCTCAGTCAGGCACCGCAAGTGCAGTTCTCCAGGCTTCCTGGCCCCTGAGCCCTCCCACCTAACGTGACCGTCATGCAGAATGGGAAGAGGTGACAGAGCTGGAAGGTCCCGAAGGAACTTCTATCCTGAGGACCAGGGGGTACAGATACTCTGGGGGATGCGGCTACAGAGGAAACTGCTGCTGGCTCCAGGCGCCTCTGCAGGGACCAGCAAAGGCCAAGGAGGTGTCCGTGCGTGGAGTAAGAACAGGAAGCTGCAGGCAGGGTCAGCGTGGTTTGGTCTGCTGGGTGCTACTGCCAGGTTGCCCTGTTCCCTGTGGGGTCCTCTGGAAGCTGGGGAGGAGCTTGGAGAGGAAGCTACATTTGTATTATGCCTTTGTTACTAACAAATACATTTAAATGACTTCCGTTATGGGTGTAAGAATTAAGCTGTGTGCATTATTTTTAAATTATTTATTTTTTAAAAAGTAATGGACATCTAATCCAAGGTCTTCTCATTGAGCTACATCCCCAGACGTTTTTTTTTTTTGTTTGTTTGTTTCTTATTTTGAGACTGGTCTCACTAAGTTTCTAAGTCTAAGTTTCTAAGCTCAGACTGGGCTCAGATCTGATCCTCCTGCCTCAGCCTCCAGAGTGCTGAGATGATGGGTGACTATGAGCTTTATTTTGAAATGTGTGTGTGTGTGTGTCTGTTCAGGGGTGGAGCTTGGTTGTGGCATCATTGGGAATTTCTTTAAAAATAATTTTAAGGTACAATGCATCCTAAATTGAAGGAGGGTCACCTTAAAATTTTTAGCATTTTACATAAAGGCATAATGATGCTTTCTTATTAACAGACTCCATCTAAGGCCAGCCCTCAGAAGATGCACACTATGTGAGGTAGGACACATGCTAAGCAGCAAAACCGGACACTCCTGAGTGTGTCCTAAATATCATGTTGTATGTGATCGACATGTGCAATTTTTATTTGTCAATTGCTAAAATAGACCCTAGACCAGGAGCCGTGGTGCATGCCTGCAATGCCAGCACTCGGGAGGCTGAGGTTCCCTGGTAGAAGCCAGGCGGAGTCTAATTTGGGGAGTAACAGGCTGCCTTGGCTTCAGATGTGTGAGGAATCTGGGTGCTTCCACCCAGCACCCTTAAGCAATGGGCTCTGGGTTTTGCTTTCTTATGACAGCAGATTCTGCCGTGTCCATGATGTAACAAAACTTAATTTGCTTATCTTCTTTTGTTAGTGAGAAGCAGTAAGTCCTATAAATTATATTCTGGAAGCCTCTACAGAATCATCTGACTGAAGTTTTCTTTTTTTGGTACCGGGGATCGAACTCATGACTGTGTGCTTGCAAGGCAGGTGCTTATGCTGCTGATCTAAATCCCCAGCTGAAGTTTTCTTTTAAAAGTTGAAATAATCAGATATCTGTGACCTTCTAGGGCTCTTGGTCCCTTGTTTAAGCACCTCTGGAAGGGGAAATGAGTCTTATGTGTTACCCATGTGTCTGCCACCTCAAACCCAGGACCCAGGAGGTCAGGTGTCTTTCCAGTCTCTTCCGAAGATGTCTCAGGTCCACAGTGATTTTGGTCCTTGGTCACAGGGGGCACAGGGGAAGAACTGGGCTTTGGGGTTGAGCATCCATTCTTCCACCCACCCACCCACCCATCCATCCATCCATCCATCCATCCATCACCCATCCATTCATCCACCATTCATCCACCATCCATCCATCCATCCATCCACATGTCTGCCCATCTACTCATCCACTGATCCACCCATTCATCCATTTGTCTACATCCATCCATTTATCCATTTATCTGCCCATACATAAATTCACCCATCTATTCATTATCCATCCATCCATCCATCTGCCCATCCATCCATCTATCCATCCATTCATCCGTCTGCCCATCCATCCATCCATCCATCCATCCATCCATCCATCCATCCGTCCACCTGTCCATCTATCTAGTCATCCACTGATCTATGCACCCATCCATCCACTCTCCCACTCATTCATCCATTCATCCTCATCCATCCATCCATCCCTCCACCCACCTAACAGGTGCTCACTGAACACTGACTGAGGGTCGAATGTGATCCTGAAGAGTCAACTCTACATGGAGCATGCAGTACACGGGAACACAGGATGATTAGAGTTTATAATCATAAATGACAATTATACCTTATAATCATGATCCGAACCTAACTAAAACACTCATTATAAATTATCAGCGCAATGAGCTGTGACGTGCGGACACAGCGAGTTGGAGGATGAGGCCTCCGTGGCGGGTGGAACAGCGCTCGGCCCCTTTCTAACCCGTGAGGAGGACTGAAATCCGTCTCCGCGGTTGCTGTGCCAAGAGCCCAAGGGTGAGGGCGGGTGAGCGGCGCTGGGGCCGGGAGCGCAGTGGGCACGGGCCGTGTTCCTGCCGCAGACACGCGGCGGGTGGGTTCCGTCCTGGGTCCTGCTTTCATGCTGGGATGGAGCCACAGATGCCTAGAACTGGGCGTGGTGGTGCCCAGCACTATAGTTCCAGCATTCTGGGAGGCTGAAGCAGGAGGATTGCAAGTCTGAATCTAGCATGGGCGTGTTAGTGACTGAATGAGATCCCGTCTCGAAATAAAAAATAAAAAGGACAGGGGTGTAGCTCACCTGGGTTCGAGCTCCAGAACCACAAAATTAAATTAAATTAAAAAACAGAGAAAGAAGGCAGTGAGGTAAGTTTAGGAAGACAGGAAATGCCACTATGTGTGAGCAGGGCCTGCCACTCCGGAGGCAGCGGGGGGGGGGGGGGAGCTTGGCCTGTGGCCCAGAAGGAGACCCCTTACCTGGGGCACACGGCCTCCTGTGCATCCTGTCTGCTCCCTGTCTTTGCCAGATGTGACACTTTTTCACCTTTGAAGGTCCAGGGCAGGCTCGCCACTTCCTGGCACCAGGGAAGGAGCAGAGGCTTTGCCTAGGGGATGCTGACCAAGGGCGACAGGTGGCTTTGGGGCTGGAGTGCTTGGGCTTTGGGGATACTGTTCTTGAGCCATTTTTACTCTGAGACAAGATCTAGCTAAGTTGCTCAGGCTGAGCTTGAACTAGAGATCCTCCTGCCACAGCCTCCCAGAATGCTAGGGTTACAGGTGTGTGTCCCCATGCCTGCAGTCTTGTGCTGCCTTCTCAACAAACAAAAGCTGACCTTGTCCTTGTCTGTCCCTCTGGTAGGTCCTCAGGGAGAAGGGGTGACTGGTGCATCATGTGCCCCATGAAGTGGCCATTAGCCTTGGCCCAGCTTCATCAACACTGTCACTTGCGATCCTCCTGCCTCAGCCTCCCTGAGAGATTGTACCTCTTTTGTGCAGGTGTTAATTCAGGGCCACAAGCTCAGCTTCAGAACCAGGCAGGCCTGACTGGGCTGTCAGCACCCAGTGCAGGGCAACCGATGTTCTCACGTAGCCTTGGCCTCCACCCTGCAGGAGGGACCCTCTTTGGCAGGGGAGCACGAATGTGTGACTGCAACTGCTCTTTTGTTGTTTGCCATGGTTACAAGGAGGGAGCCCCTGTCCTCCCACCAAGTGTGACTCCAGCCCTGTCATGAGGTCTGGCCTGTCACCAGCCGGAGTCATCGCCAGTCAGGTTCTGTCTCATTCGGCCTGGGGCTCGGGGGAGAAGAGAGAACCCAGAGCTGGGAGAAGCAAGGTTTAATAGAAAGGGTGGCTTCTAGCTGTGCCCACTTCCTCCCTGGGGTTGGCTGTGCCATTTGGATAAAGGCTCAGCACTGCCTCTGATGCTGAGCTCTGAGCCAGGATCCCAGAGGAAGAGGGAAATGGTGACGCCATGTTTGCTAGATTGAGCGCTTTCAAAACTGACTGACAGGCTCAGTATTTTTAACTTTTGTGCTGGGGATCAAACCCAGGGCCTTGTGCACACAAAGCAAGGGCTCTACCGCTGAGCCACACCCCAGCCCTTGCTCCCTTACTCTTCATGGCTCAGAAATTGATCTCTCTCTCTCTCTCTCTTTTTTTTTTTTGGTACCAGAGATTGAACTCACGAACTGGTGCTTGCCAGGAAGGCACTTATGCCACTGAGCTAAATCCTCGGCTGCAATGGATCTCTTTTAGGGAACACAGTGTCACGCTAGCACTCTGGGAGGCTGAGGCAGGAGGATTGCATGTTTGAGCCCAGCCTGGGGAATTCAATAATTTAGATGCTAGTTCTGAACAAACAAGCAAACGGTGTGTGTGTGTGTGTGTGTGTGTAGCTCAAAGCAAAAGCCCTGAGGTCACTCTGCAGTACCAAAAAGAATTCTTCCTTTCATTTGAACAATCTTAAAACTGAGCTGCGGAAGATTTACTCTGCAGGGCACACTAGGCCTCTTGCCCTGTGAATGCGGGAGAGGTTGAATACAGAGCCTTGGCTGGAGCGGGCACGGAGAGGCCCCTACTCTCTGCCTTCCCAGCTCCCGTTTATAGCAGGCCGGTGACGTTCCTTCACTGCTGCTGGAGGTGGGATCCGGTGACTCAGAGCCCCTCATTCCTTTCTTCCCTTCCTGCAGTCTCTGTTTCTCTGTGACCTTTCTTGGTCACGGACGTTTCTCGTGAAGAAGGATTTATGTGTGCAGCTCCTCAGAGAATCTGGACAGATGTGAAAAAGGTCCCAGCTACTCTTTCCTCTGGACAGAGGGAGATTTTAAAGTAATAGTGTTTGACTTGCTTCAATCACTATAAAGCTATCTAACTTTACGTTCTAGAGTTTTCCATAAGTCTAGATGTTTTCACATTTGTTTTTTGAGACAGGGTCTCACGACATAGCTCAGGCTGGCCTCCAACTCACAGTGATCCTCCTGCCTCAGCCTCTCGAGTGTGGGGATCACAGATGTGCACCACCATGCCTGGCTCAATATGTTTTTGAAATTAAAGGAAAAAGGGTGAGTGAATGACTTGCAGGCATTTTCTCTGCTCCCCAGAGACCAAGGCCACCCCGGCCTGGGACGATTTGTAAGGGAATGAGGCTTGGTCCCCTGGTCGTGTGAAACAGTGCTGGTTTCGCTCTGGGTGAAGTCTGCTTCTGAACTTCCTCTCCTGACCTCGCTATAGTTGCAGGTGGCACCAGGGGTTGGCAGGGACCTGCCTGGTGGCCACCTCCTTGGCCCCCACCCTCTGTAACCACCAGGACTTACCTGGAAGTGTGACTCAGGAGCTTGTGGAAGTGAGAGCTGTCACTGAGCCACCAGCATCTATTTCGGGGCTCCTGACCTGCCTCCCCAGCACCTAGCTAAACGGCCTCCCGGTGGGGACTCACCGCACCTCATTTGGAGAAGTCACACAGGTGCTGTGGTGGGCTTATCTCATGTTTTGTCCTCGGAAGGTTCGTTGGTGCTGGAAGCCAAATTGGTCTACCTTGAGCATTTCCACAACTGGCGTTTTGGCCCGAGTTTCGTGGTCATGACTTGGTGCGGTCTGGGGCAGAATCTGAGACCAGGGACTTCTGATTTGGTGGGATCAGCTTCCAGGCTTAAATCTAAATTGCCTGCTGTGAGTGGCGATTCCTGCCGTCTCCCACTCCCTTTCCTGTATAATTTTATGCCATTTTTGAGACAGGTTCTTACTGCACAGTTGAGACTGGTCTTAGATTTGCTGTGTAGCTCAGGCTGGCCTGGATGGGACTCCCGGTGATCCTCCTGCCTCAGCCTCTTGAGGGCTGACATTACAGGCATGCACCCCTATGCCTAGCTGCCCTTGGTGCAGAGAGGGCAGAAACTGTTGAAGAGCTAGGAAGCCTTACCAATTTTCAACCCTTCTTACCCCAATTCTAATGTTTTGATTTTTCTTATCTGAGGTCCAATTAGAATGCTGTCAAAACTTTGACAGACGTTAGAAACCACTGTAAGTTGTGCAAACAGCTTCTGCCACCTGAGCTACCAATGTGGTGAGACCACTTCTGAGTTTCCAGTTACTCTGTTGCTCTTGCATAGATGCCTAGTGGGTCTCTGCCTGGGTACTTACCAAAATGTGGGTGCACTTTTGGAAAGGGGTCAAAAGGCTCAGCCAGTGCAAAGGCTCAGCCAAGCCTTTTAAACACCAGCAATTAAGAAATCAAGAAAGCTGGGTGCTGCGGCACACACCGGTATTCCCAGCACTCTGAGAGGCTGAGGCAGGAGGATTGCAAAGGTGAGGCCAACCTGGGCAACCTTTCAACTTAGACCAATCCAGTCTGAAAAGAACATAGAAAACTTTAAAAAGGACTGGATTGTAGCTCAGTGCAAAGATCCTGGGTTCAATTCCCTTTTCCCTTAAAACAAAACAAAACAAAACAAAACATAACAAAACAAACCAGAAGTGAGGGAGAAAGTATCTGTGACTAACTGGTCCCTATCACTGGGTGGTGTCTCATCTCAGGGCTGCTCAGTCACCCTGTGCTGACAGCATCCTGGCCTCCGTCCCTCTGGGGCGGATGACGGTCCCAGAAGCAGGCTGCAGAGCTGGGGCTGCGTGAGAAGGGTCCCCTCAGGAGTGAGGGGCCTTGCCCTCCTGGGCCCTGCTGGGCCCAAGCAGCCCCCTGACTTGCACCAACTTCCCCGGGGAGTCTCCTCTGGGGCTGCTGGGGCCGGCCTCCCTCCACCCCACAGACCCTGCCTCGCAAATGATTCATCTGCCATGTTTCCAGACAGCATTCGGCAGCTGATTCTTCTTTCTTCCTCTTCTTTGTTTCAGGGTCTCACTCTGAAGCCCAGTCTGGCCTTGAACTCCCAGTGATCCTCCTGCCTCCATCACCTGAGTGCTGGGATCAGAGGCATGCGTCATCTCACCCGGCCCGGCACATCTGGCTTCTTCTGGGAATCTTTCAAGGGGTGTTTGCTTTTGTTTGATTGCAAAATGTCTTTAAACCCTAGAGGAGCCCCCAAGACAGTGCAGGCAACCAGCGTGGTCACAAGGGGAGCAGGGTGGTCCTGGCAGGCTGGCCAGGGGCGCAGGGGGTGGGGGAGGGGTAGCTGAGGATCTGAGATTGGAAACCGCAGGGACAAGGGTTTCAGCCCAGCCTTGTTGGTCTGTGGGGCCCAGAAGCCCCACGCCTATGTGCTCGGGCCAGACCAAGACGCTGCGTGGTTCCTGGTTGCTAAGTTGACCCACGTTGCTCAAATTCTGAAATCATTTCCCAAAACTCTCAGAGCCAGACCTTTCACCAGTGTGAAGCTGGCAAGCCCAGGGGAGGGCATTTCTGTAATGAGGATTATTTTTTGAGTTTCTAATGTGGAAAACCATTTGAGATTAAAGTGTTGTTTTCTTTTTTACGCATATCATGACTCGTAAGGAGAAATGAATGAGTGGAGGCTTTTACCTAGAAAAGGCAGCTTCGTGTATTAATCCAGTAACCAACAGGACAAGTGATTCAAAAAAGAATTTAACACACGGGCTATCAGGACCCCGGAAGTGAGAGGACAGGAGCATCCTCAGAGCCTTTATCCATTGCACCCCACGGACAGCCAGGAACACAGCTGTGAGCATTAACCATTTCACGTGCTCTGCAACTCTCTCCCTCCCTCCCCCCCTCCCTCTCTCTCTCTCTCTCTCTCCCCCTTTCCCACCCCCGCTCTGTCTCTCTGTCTCTTTCTCACTGAGACCAGCTGTTTCTCACTATAGTATAAACTGGCTTTGAACTCCCTTTGTGGCCCAGATTAGGCTTGAACTATCTACAATTCTCCTGCCTCAGCCTCCTGTTCTGGGATTACAGAACAATTTACAGACACTTGCTTAGTCCTAAATTTGAAAGAGGGATGACAGGTGACTCATAGGAGAGCCTAACAATGACTCGTAGATTCCAGGGGGCCAAACTGTAAAGCGACACCTGTGCGCGTGGAGCAGTCCAGGGTGGGTTTTGTTTCTCGGGTCAAACCCCTCCTGCTCTGCTCTGCTCTCTGT
>PVLA01001087.1:0-75000 GCA_004027455.1 Hydrochoerus hydrochaeris
AGAGAGAGAGAGAGAGAGAGAGAGAGAGAGAGAGAGAGAGAGAGAGAGAGAGAGAGAGAGAGAGAGAGAGAGAGAGAGAGAGAGAGAGAGAGAGACAGACAGAGAGAGACAGAGAGAGACAGAGAGAGAGAGCAAACGTGAACGTTTAAGAGGAAAGGAAACAGCGCAGAGCGCTCTGGCCCAGGCGGGACACACCTTAGGTTCGCCGAGGCCCCCGCCTGGAGTAGCCCGCAAGGCCGACGGTCAGCCGCCCGTGGCTTAGAGCCACGTAGATGGTGCTGAGGTTTAAAGAAGGAAACGAAATACCCTCCCGCCCTCAGTTCCGGGAAAGGGCGCGGACTGGGTCGCACTAGTTTCAGGGGAAGAGTATGCAGAGACATCCTGGGGCACCGGCTGACGTGGTCCGCGTCCTTAACTTGGCGCTGCCAGAGGCCCGGCCTGAGCGCTTTGAGCCCGTACGGGCCCTCCCTTGCCACGGCCGGGTCCCGGGCGGATCCTACAACCTTTTGCACTCCTGCCTCCTCCAGGTTGTTTTCTGGCCGCCACAGAACCCAACCTGGGTCCAGCAAGATGAGGTGGGGCTCTGCAAGCGCTGGAATGTGCCTGCGCGGTCCCCAAGGCCCGCCGCGCGGGAGTCCGACGCTCTTGGTTCCAGATGCTGCCTCCAGTCTCGGGGAAGTCGGGAGGTATCAAGTAGCACCCCCCCCCATGAGAGTATTTATCTAATCCCAAATTTTGGGCGAATTTTCTTAATGCTCAGCTCATAAAAACCCAGGATTAAGAAAGAGAAAGGAGAGGGGAGAGGGAGGTGAATCGAGAGGGAGAGATTGAGATGAAAGTTTCTTGAATGCAGCGCAGAGGATTGAGGCGGCCGACACTAGGCAAAATCCCAGGTGGGAGACACGGCCACAAGCTGCGGCAGTTCCGCAAACCTCAGCGGTGCGGGGAGGGGAACGTGAGGACTGCGCTGGACGAGGGGGAAGCCTCCTAGTTTAAGGCTCACGGACCAGGAAGGGGCAAAGGACCTGGACATTGAGACTCGGATCCAGGTGACCTCCAAGTGAGGCTGGACTCCCCGCGGGACACCTGAGACAGGGGCATGGGTTTGAATCCAGAGCCCGAAGTTTTTAGCCAGGGGCGAAAGTTCTGCACTGGACCGTGGACTGCGCGCCTAAGCCAGTTCACCAACGCTCCTGCACCTCGGCGACCCCCAGACCTAGTCTTTGATCCCAACAACGAAGGCTTTCAAGTTTCCAGTCCCTTAGCGCTGTGGGTCCTCTGGCGCTCAAGGAGCCGGCCCTGGGCACCTCGCAGTGAAGTAGGACCGCGACGAGCTCGCGGCGGGCCTGACCTGGCCAGTCCCGGGGGCCCGCGCTCCACCGCCGCTGAGGGGCGTTCGGGCGCCGCGGAGTAGCCGAAGTGAAAATCCTGCGAGTCTGGGAACTGAAGCAGGAGGGGCAAGGTGAGGGGCCGCAGAGCGGCCCCCAACTACCCTAATAAATCTGGGACTTAAAAGGTTTGTCATTTGGCAGGTCGTGAGCGACTTAGGGGGCGGAGGAAAGCCGCCTTTTCGCGAGGCCCCTAAGAAGGTCCCTTGAATCCAGTTCACAGATGGAGCAGTTACTGCGGCTCGCTCGCTCAAGCCCTGGGCAGCACAGGGCGACCGAGTTCCGCCTGCCAGTTTCCCAGGAGTTAAAGCAGGTTCTGAGTTTTTCCCAGAGCAGCAGCTAGCTTTCTGTTCTCCTGCTTGAATAAAGAGGGGAAATAGCTGATTTTATTTAGTTCCAGTAAGTTTTCAGTAACTTACAATTATTTTCCTGTCATGAAAATAGGATATTCTACTGTGACAAAATTGTGTCACTTTGAAAGACTGACAATTAGAAGTGCGGTAAACTTTTCGAACGAAGTGTGTGTGTGTGTGTGTGTGTGTGTGTGTGTGTGTAGAGAGACAGAAAGAGACAGACAGAGACAGATCGATCTAGGCTGAAGTGTAAAAGCTAGTGTTTTCTCCAAGTTTCCAGACTTGTTGAACGAGCTTTCTTTGTTTGGACACCCGGGTAGAGGAGTGATGGAACTACTGTAGAACAGCCAGTTTTATCTGGGGCCTAGAAATTCTTGTTAAAATTCCCCCTTTCCTCATCTCGCATACCTGCACACACTCCTCCCCCAACTCACCTTTCCCAAACACCCTCTTCCTTTCACCTCAATACCCACAGACTTGCTATCAGAAGACATAGTTCTCTACAGGAGAACTACAAACTGCAAAACTACGACAATTCAAAGTATTAACGTGAAAAACTCATAAGAGTATTTTTTCCCCAGTGGTGTGGAATCACACATTTTCTCAAATCTTAACAGAGATGACCCTTTCCAAAGAAGATAATAGTTTATACTTTTTAAGAATATGACTAATTACTTTTCAATTTGCATGTGTGTGTCAGCAGGGTTCCTCTGGGATCCTGTAAACTTATTCAGCTCCAACTGCAGTCCAGTACTCTGCCCTTCCTTCCAGAAGATCATTTTCACATGCAAAATCTTACGGATACACAAAGTTCTGCTCAAGTTTTCATTGCAAGAAAAACAACAACAGTGTTTAAGGTAAGAAAGTTTCTGCTTTTATTGAAAATTTATATATGACTCAGTATTGTAATAAATAAACAGACAAACCATTTTCACAAAAAAAAGAGACAGTGCTATGCTAGAGAAGAAAATATTAATTGGGAGATTTACTCATAGTGGCAAGACACACTTTTATCGATATAGAATAAATATTAACAGCATTCTTGAGCCAATGTTGAGACCCATCAAAATGTAGGAACTAAGCAAGATGTAATAAATAATTATCCAGAGAAAAAGATGGTGCATTCTCAGATGATAAAACTGTTTTTGTAAACTGCTGCAGGTCTATTAGTCTCATCCTCACAGCTCACCTTCAAGCCACAGGAGCTGTCTCAAGCTACCTTAAAGTGTTATACTTTAAGGAATGCAGAGAAGTCTATTATCCTTACAATGAAATGCAAAACAACTGCAGAAAATCCCACTGGTAAATAGAACACAGTTTAATAAGTGGGTTGAATATGATCTAACTATGATTTAGGTAACAGAGTGTCACATATGGCAGGACTGGAAAAAAATCATTCATAACATTTTTCTTATCCCTTTGTTGCCCCCTCCCACTGTCATTATGCTATTACCAACAACAACAACAAGAACAACAACAAAAATGTTTGAAATTTTCCTCCCATCTGAGAGAAAATGTAGGAAGTGATTTTTTTAAAAGTTTCTTGAAAACCTCCAATACCAATCACTCACAACATATCTGTGCAAATCTATTTCACATGATTTCAAAAAATGATTAACTCATTAAAAAATCCTTAAAGCTACTTTGGAGTTTTGTATATTATCTGGAAAGGCGGGAGGAAAAGGGGTTGTGGTGGCACAGAAGTAGAATTCAGCCGAATAAATGTTAGAAGTTTTAAATGAAAGAGTCTGTTTCTGGTCTAGGGACTCAAGACTAAAATGCTGGGGGAAGATTCCGGTCTGATGCTACTGAAGAACACATTTCTCCTCTTTCTTGGCCATCTTGCCTTTGTTTTGCTCCAGAGTTCGCTCCAAATGCTCATCTTCTTCTTCAGCCCTGGATGTCAAACAGGAAACAAAATTATTTTTCTTCCCAGAGGGCAGAGAGAGTAAGCTTGTCCCACATTTGGGACCTCAGCGGGAACGCAGAGCACCAGGTCAGCGGGAAGCTGCCCTGGCCCTTTGGAGACCTCTGGATTGAACTTCCCACAAACTTCTTGGCCTTGTGGCCACACCTGAACCCTAACCCCATGGCCCACTCACTGCTTCTCCTGTGCATCCAGGTCCCTGACGAGCGCGTCGCGCTTGTTTACCAGGGCCACCAGTTCATCCAGCAGGAGCTGCTCACGTCGCTTCTGGGCCTCCGTCTTCTGCCAGTCTGCAGAGCACAAGAGGCTAGTTACCCTCGGCAGGGCCTCGGTTTGCTTCGCCCCCGCCCCCGCCCCTTCCCGCCTTTTTCAGTTTTCTTACATCTCTCAGCAAACCATGTTAATGGACCCAGTAGTACGTGCTTTCTGAGGCATTTCTGAGGCATCGTGATGAAGGCTTTACCCTTAGAAACCTACTTTTTAAATATTTCCTGCAGATGGAGATGGGTGCTGCAGGTTTGGAACCTGCTAGAGACCAGGTGTGAGCTGATGGCCAGCAAGAGATACACACCTGAATCCAGCAAAGTGGGGGAGGGGAGCTGCAGGCCCGAAGAGGTTGGCCCAACGGTTGGGAAGGGGGGTGTGGGTAAATGAGGAGGCGGGAAACAGAGATGGCGATAAAATCATTTTGAAAGGACTAGAGAATCTGCCAGAGAACCTACCCTCCTCCCCCACCCCCACTCTCACCCCAAACAGCCCATTCTTCGCTAATTTCCTCTTCGCTCTATTTTAGCAGTTGGATGTATCTCACACTGGGCGCCATATGCTTCACAATAACTTTAAAAGTAGTGAATCGGCTAATTAGCATTTTTCTTTGAAGTAAAAAATAAATTTGCTCTGCAATATTACACTGCAGCTCTCGATCGCATCACAGCCAGTTTTCTTTTGGAGACGTTTGCTGGGTGGTTTCAAATTAAAGCACTTTTTGCAAAGGAAAAAAATTACATATTTCTCTTTGAAACCTCATGTTAGAGGTTGGAAAATCCAATGGGCAGTGCTTTTTCCAGGAGTGGGGGCTGTTTTTATGAAGATTTCAGACCCCACTAATATATTTCCTAATCTTTGCTGGCCTAATAATTTCCTTAAGATGAGCAGCAGTTTCATTTAATAAAAACAGGACCAAATCGAACATTTAAAACACTTTTGAAACCAAAGCCAACTGCTCTCTGGCCAGACTGTAAGGGCTTGTAGCTGTCAATCAACCCCTTGCCTACCCCGCCTCCCTCATTAGGAAGGTAAACAATGAAAAGAAGAAGTAGATGATGAGGCAGATAGCAGAACAAATGAGGACCTAGAGGAAACAGGACACCAGCTTAAAAAAAAAAAAAAAGAAAAAGAAAAAGGAAAAAAAGAAAGGAAGAAAAGAAAAAGAACCCCTGGCCACTGACTCTTGCAGTCCCCTCCCCCCAACAAATGCACTTTCCAAAAAACAGAGAGGAGTGCAATCCTTTTGGGTTTCTCTCTTCTCTCTCCATTGCCCTAGGCAATCATGTTAAAACTCACATGGCTGGTGCTTATTCAGATAAACCTAACAATGCACACCGCTGGTTACCATGTGAATCTTCACAAACCACACAAGAATGTGTTGGTTCAAATCCCCCCCACACCCCCCTCCAAAGCAAAATTTATTCAAGACAGCAAACTGCTCAGCATCTTTATGAAAGCAAATGGTGCCAGAGGGAATGCTATCTTATATTTACAAATTAAAAATTAGATCCGTCATCATGCAATAAAGGTTAAATTGGCTATAAAAAGCTAGAATAGTTCAAATTTATCACTATTATAAACTCAAACATATAAATACATATATGAAATGAGACATCATATGTTAATTATCCACATTCAATACAAAATTCACAAAAATAAATATATTAAATAATTAATCACTATTACAATGTCACTTAAAAAGTGAAGCATTCTATAGCACGGAGAAGAAGAAACAAACATCAGGGAAAAGTTAATTTGAATATAAAAATTTCAATAATAAGCGAGAGTGAAGAGAAACCATTATCTATCAGTTTTACTCTTTGGATTTAAATGCCACTAAAGACAGGAATGTTAGAAATTTTTCTAATCTGGTTCTTGTTCTTAAATCAGTCTTATTCTACACAGCAGGTAAATTAATACTCTTCAGGCTGGAAAGAACTTCTAGGTCATTTAGTCTAATTCTAGGTAGTTGAAGTTGTAGAAATTTTAACTCAGAAAAAAAAACTACTAAATTTATAAAGAATTTG
Organism: Hydrochoerus hydrochaeris; assembly: GCA_004027455.1. Lineage (NCBI taxonomy): Eukaryota > Metazoa > Chordata > Mammalia > Rodentia > Hydrochaeridae > Hydrochoerus > Hydrochoerus hydrochaeris. The sequence goes on from PVLA01001087.1 coordinate 5,963, forward strand.
TAGCTACAATATATACTGACTAAATTACCAGTTTTGATGAATAAACTACTCAATTTCTAACTTTAGCAAGCTATTCTGATTAAAGGTTTATAGCTATAACTCTTCTAAACTATTTTGATAACAGCTTTAGAAATGGAAAATAAATTTTCTCTACCATAGATCAAAACATAATTAAGCTAATTTCTTAAAAAAGGATTAAAGAAAAAATAATATTTAATAACAGGCACATAATTTTAAAAACTAAAATTTTTATGTTTTTTGTCTGACTCCAAACTTGAGTAGTGACTTTTAAGGCTTTAATCAGTAATTTAAAAACTAAGATTTCCTTAACTGTGGAAAAATTAGGACTTTAATAATATGGATTAAATAAATGTTCTTAACTCCTAAAGTGCTGAATCATTTTTAAAATCTTATTTTTTTCCTAGCTCACTAATGATATTTTCCAGTGGGATAAAAACATTCTACAATTAACAATATTTAGGTAATTTTCATCATTTTAGAGTCAAGTTTAAGAGAGTTTAAAATATTCTAGTATAAATTTACACACATTTTCATATAAAATCTGTCACTATTACATTAATATGCGATAAAATATTAGTCACTTATAGAGCAAATACCTATGTGCAGTGAATAGATTTTTACGTTTACAAAACTGTACTTTTACATTGTATTTGCTTTTTCATTGTGGGTATAAATTATGATACATGTACAATTATATACACATACACATTATACACAGTTGAAAGCTAACTGAAGAAATTAAGCTATTTTGATCACTTTAAATAAAAATTTAGTATTACATTTAAAATTGATAAAGATTTATACTTATATCATAAGGTCTCAATTTTTAACATTCCTTTTAAGTAGTATCACTTCAATATGTCCTGTTTAAAAAATATGCATGTAAGTTTATGGTTTACCTGTTATGCATTTTAAGAAATGGTCACTCACTGATACCAGTTACAGCAGCTAGCTGTACTGATTTTGGGTTGGACAGACTACAATGTGGATTCTGATTAATTTAAAGATTACATTGTACTTTTGCTACAAAAGCTATATCCTCTCACAACAAATAGGATTAAGTTTTGATGCTGCATTTGAGCCAAAGTGTTGAAATAAAGAGATTCTGTTTATGTCCATTTGTACAGAGCTTCCTTGTTAATTTAGAAAAAGAAAACAACTTTTTCATATATAGGACCAATTATTCATTCCTTGATTCACTGTCTTTGCTAAAGTTGATAATTAACTTGAAAAAAGGCAAGAGAAATGCCTATAAACTTAAATAGAAAGGGCCTAAAGTTCTTATAGTAAACCTTCAACCTTGCCACTATAAATAAGCCTGGTACTTTGATGAAAATTAACACGAGTTTTGTAAAGAGCACGTTGGGGGATTGCAGTCAAGTCTTATCTTTAGTTCCAGTCAACTAGCAATCCTGAAAGAGTTTGCATCATCATCAGAACAGGCCATTTGATAGGATTCTACCGCTGTACCTAATCAATCTATGGAAGACTGTGGCTGTGCTGTGTAACAAAGCTAAAATAGATTTACAAATGGGGTTTTAGGGGATAAGCTCCTCCACAGGATTACATATTGATTTTAAATATAAAAAGCTTATCATATAAACCATAACTACAAAAATAGTGAACCTATGCATAAATCCCTTTAGAAGAGCACCCACTTCAAACTCTAAGCCAAGAATAAATCAAGATGTACAAAATCCTAGAGAAGATCCATTTCTTGTGCAGAAAATGAACATACCACTTTTTAAAAGCCCACCCCAATGTGTGCAGAAATGAATTTATCTTTCCTGAGGGAGCATTAAATAATCTGAGGGAAAAAAAGAGGAAAAGTATCTAAATGACGTTTGCCAGCTTAAGGGATCCTACAATTTAGTTCAGTGGCATGAAACTCCTGCTATGAAAACACCTTAGGAAGAAAAAGGGATACAAAAACCAGGCCAAAATGATTATGAATTCTTGAAAGAATAGATGTATTAATTATTATTATAATTATTATTGCTCTCAAACCAAGTTCTTAGTATTTCTCTCAATATGCTGTGGCTATTAATATTCTACACCTTTCTCCTGGTGAATGGTTTCAGCAGCAGATTTACTTGGAAAGGTTTATTTATTACTAAAACTATCTAATGGCTGTTAAGCAGAAGAGATGGGGAAAGAACAATGAGCTTAAAAACAAAAGAAGGCAAAACAAAACCAATAGTGTTGCCTATTCGTATATTTTTCTGTGGTGTTTTAACACTCCAAGTGGCTAATGAACTGTGTATGTGTCCATGTTAAGGCTGGTGCTGAGGATACTGTCTTGACACAGCTGATCTTTACACAATCAGCATCTCTCTAAGACAGCTGTCTATGTCCCACATGCTGCCCCAGATAGTGGGACAGGCCTTTCTCTAAGAAGAGTTTTTTATTTGCATTCAACAGGCTCTTCCTCTCCTCAAGTTTCTTTTCCCCCTCAACCAGCAATGAAATGGCAGAGAAACTGGAGGCACACTCTCATATGGACAATGTAATTTTTAAAAAGTCTTTTAATCAAAGGACTAAAAACAGCATTTTTAAAAGCATTTTTAAAAGAAAAAAAAATTTCCCCTCTTCAAAAATGTGACTACCACTCTTCTTTATGTATAAGAAGTTAACATTATAAGTCTATATAAATGCATGGGCTTGCCAATGTACCTGGGATCTTTGACATGTGTAAAGTCCTTTATTTAAAGATGAGTATTTGGGAATAATACTGGTTTTGCAAACAGAACTATTACCTGCTCCTAAAAGTCAACTTACTGTATCAAATTGTATTAGAGACAATTTATCTTTCTATACAGGAGAAGATGGGTAAAATAATTTAAAGATTACTTTATATTGAGTGTAATGTATAATGAATCTATAAAAATATACTGTATAATGAGTCATATTATTTATACATGCTACATATACATACATCATATATTACATATATATGTCCTATATAAATAGTATTTGCTGCATCTATTTTTCAACTATTTAGCTTTCCAGTCTCTTTTAGAGTAAAATATGACTGCAAAAATCATACAAAGAAAAATACTGTTTAGTATATTTATGCATTTTTTTAGTAATTTCATACAATTTAAATGATTTTGCCATATTTTATACTCATTATCAATAGCATGATTTGATTTATTTGAATATTTGAATAGTCATTTGAAGAAAATTAGCTAAAGATAGTCTTTTAATAGTCTCTAAATGAGGTTTATACAAATATAGTCAGTAAATATAGTTATTAAATGAGATACAACTAACTAAAACTTCCATACTTTGTAACATATAAGAGTTTATGTATGTACATGTAGCATGTAGATAAATAGGGCACATATTCCACAGCAATATTATATTAAAATATTTTAAGAATATAAGACTTCACTTGGCTTTTCCTTAGAAACTTAAATTTCTAGTTTCTAAACTAATTAGAATTGACTTATTATGGAGCAGGTAGCTTATCAGGTGAAGAACAAAATTACCATGGACAGTCAATGGGTTAAGAGGTCAATATAGAATAGGAAAATCAATTTGCATTGATTAGACAAAAGATCCATTTTACAGAGCCCAAAGGATTAGCTTTTAAGCAAAATCTTTGAACTATAAGACATTTCAACTGAGAGATAGAGCATTATAAAACACCTAGGAATTTTAAAAAACTATATATAGTAAATGCTATAGTTAAGCTAGCTAATGTTTTCTAATATTATGTATCATGCATAGAATTACTTGCAATTCATTTAAAAGCTTTATTAAAAATTTTGAAAGTATTTCTATATCAATCTTTGTCTGAATATTCACTTAATAGCAATTGAAATCTTACAAACTATAGTAGACTGGGCAGTGACATATTTTATTGCTGCTATCAATCAAGTATTATGGCCGAATTTAGAATCTAATGGTGACAAATCAAAATGATAAATCTTTTTTAAATTTCTCCAATGGAAACAACTTTAAAGTACACATAAGTAACATATAATTAAACTAATCAACTCCTTACATTTTATGAAAATTTAGACTTTCCAAATCAAAAGTTAGAACAATTTTGTGTTTAATAGCAAACATAATGATTATCAGAATTAGGATCCTTTGGTTTATATGGATATTGTTTTCTGCCTCTAAGACATTTATTTGAAATTCTTGTATGTTCCCAGTAGACAAGACCTTGTAGAAACAGATGTGTATTACACTCTTTAAATCTCTTTGACAAGTGACACCTCACATACCTCACTCCACTACAGCATTTCTTACCTTCAATGGCTAGCATTGCTCGCAATTCCCGGTTCAGCAGCTCATACCGTCTTTCTAAATCATGTTCTTTTTCCCTAGGCAAGTTGCAAAAGTTCATCAATATGTTAATTACTAAATCATTAAACACTTAAAAGAACCTTTAGGTTACATTGATTTTACAACTCATAACTGACTTTTCTCTTTAACTTTAAGCCACTCTAAACAAATGATATACAAACCTAAAACATTCCTCAGCCGAGTATTTACTAGCACTAATATTTTTTCCTTTAATTCTGAATGGCACAGAAGTATATTTTAATTTGAGGATAAGTAGCCCCATTCTTTAATTATTCTCGCTGTAAGTGCCAGGTATAAAGCTATTTTCTAAAATATTTTTCATGGTTCATTATAAAGACTTACACAAAACTCCATGTGAAAAGAATACAACCAACATGAAAGTATTACCAGTGCTACAGCAATAAAGATTTTCAATTGGTTAAATTTTGTACTTTATTATAACTCTCTTATCAAGTTCAGGCATCGCAAAAATTATAAAATTAGAGTTTTTCACCAAAATAAAACATATAAGTCTGCCCATTCCCACTCTAGGTGGCATACTATAACAATATTGCTAGTAAGCAGAAAAGAACAAGCATTAAGTCCTATAGTGAACTAAATGCTAAAGACTAACAATGTTTACATTTGTTCTAGTCTCTATTTTACTTTAATTCTTAAAATCAGAAAGGGTTGTTTCTGTTTAAGTAATTAATTTCTTAGCCCAAAGCTTGGATTAGCATCTGTAGCTAATAAATGCATTTTTGTCCTTATAAAGAGTTATTTAACTTAGAATTTGTTTTTCAGTATACTTTATTTTTTCTAAAGCATTTTCTGCTAACCCTTTAAAGCAAATCTTTTCTGTATCAGTAATTTACTTCTTAAGCACAAAAATTGTTTATAATCCTTATTTTTTGTATCATAAGTACTTTTTTCACTATCACTCCATTAATAATTAATTTTTCAGATGAAAATTGTTATACGAAAGCAATTATAAAAAGCCTAAGATTCATCAGTGTTGTAGGAAAAACAAGCACAGTGATGAGTACTTACAGAAGAGAGAGTTGGTTCATTCTCCTTATTAAGGCATTTTTCTTATTAACTAACATAAACCATTCTTGCATCATAGCTTCTTCTTCTTCTGTGTTTCTTCCTACGGTTCAGGAAGAGATATAATATGACATATCACAAACAAAATAATAGTTTAATGCAAGTTATTTTAACATAAAAATGTTTTAGTTACTGCAGTACTATACATTAAATGGCTTATAACAATACTATGTGACTAACTTCTTAGAGTAACCTAAGATTAAAATCCAAGACTTGAAAAAGAACTCAGCATTTAAGAACTCATAAGCCAGTCTTCTAATACTTACATTATTCAGCATGCATATCTTAGCCCCCCCAACATACCTATAGATCATATTAACACTAAGTACCATAAACAAAACACTCCACCTTTTAAATCCTCCCCAGAGGCTGTCTTGTTATTATGTTTCAATGAGGAACTTACAGTGCTGACAGACATAGGGTTGCAATTTAAAAAAAAATTTAAAAATCATTATGAGAATCATAAAACTAGCAGAAAGATCAGAGAAGTCCAGAGGTTTTATAAAAGCTTCCGCTTCTAACAAGATAAATTTTTGTTGTTGTTTTCCTCCCCAAAAGTAAACTGGAGATATACATGCACTTACATACTATTCTAGAACTCATCATCCTTCATGGGATAAACCACTTACAAATTATTGAATGTACTGGGAAGGTATGGATTACAAAAAGTACCTACAAAGCTCTGAAAAAAAAGGTCCCACATTATAATGGAAATAATGTTCAAACTATATCTGTTTAAAGGGACGATTTAACATTTTGGATTGCAAAGTTACTGACTGCATACAGGAGGTGTTTAAAATTCACTCTCCCTCCACGTGCTCATACTATTGTCTATACAGGCTAGTATATTATAGTACAGGATAGTACATATGCAGAAGCAGGTCACATTGTGATTAAGAAAAATACTAATTTTCCTCACATTTTTCTTTCCTTTCCCTTCAAATTATAGCTGGTCAAATTTACAAATCCTTGATGTTTTTTTCCCCCCTGAATTTCACCCATGATTGATTTATTGCTTGGAAAGCCATTGTTTAATATTGTCAGATTAACTTCTGTATAGTACTTATAGAGTCAACTTAAATATCTAATAAAAATTAAATATTCCAACTAAGATTATCTACTAAATTTTATTATATTTTTAAGTGAGATACTTCAATTTTTAAATACTATGGGTCTGTTTTAAGAAGAGGCAAAACTGAGTTAAAAATCTAATCCTCTTTCACCAACCTTAGCCTTTTCCAGAAGTAGATATTATCATGGTTTAGCATACTTCCTTCCAAACCTCATAAAGCTATATATATTGAACACATGTATAATTTTAAGACACATACAAGTTTCTTTTCTTTAACATCAAAGAGATCATATTACATATTGACTTATGATTTTTTTGTCATGCTACCCAAATGTATCTACTTCATTCTTTTTAATGCTTTCATAAACTACAGGCATACCACAACTAATTAATTTCCACATTAATACAAATTCAAAGGAATTTTAGGGAATTTTAAAAATAGAATATGAAAAGCTGATCTGTGTGCAAATGATTAAACATGGATTTCAAAGTATCCTTATAAAGCAGCTATCTGTTATTTATTTGTTAGGGAGAACAGCGAGGATATGTGCCTTCATTAAGCGTTGTTAAAACTGAAAAGTATGAAACCCACTCAGGATAGATTCTTTTAGAGTCTGAACAAAAGTCTTTATTGTTTTACAGTATTTTTAATCTCTCCTTTAGGGTAGCTGGTTTTGTATTCACTTTGGACCATGTGATGTCTTGACACTGGTCATGTGATACAGGCTGCGATAGGCACAAATCCCTGGGTAGTAACAAAAGAAGAAAGAGTAAAAAGAAAAAGCTGAGAAAAAGCTTGCAATTTGGAAAAAGGCCAATTGTACCCTGGTGAAAGCTTTTTTGATCAGTGAAATGACACATGTGTGCAATATTAATAGGTATATATTTTATGATATTTTATTTTATGATTAAAGGCCTAATTCTTGTATTCATAACTTAAGTGGCTTCTAAAAATATAGACATATTAAAACTTTGTTTTGAGTTTAACTTGACCTATAATTGACGCTTTCAGGCAATACTAGAAGCAACCAGCCTACTCTTAAATTAGCATCATTTTCTTCAATGGAACACTGCTTCCTTGAGTATAACAATATTGATGTGGTACTGTGTTATTTTCAGTTTAACATGCCTATGATTTCTAGGTAAAAAGCAAAGATTCCTCCCCTAATTGTTAGGAAATGACTAACAATAAAAAAGACTCATGTTTAAAATGAGTATAATCCTAATAATAAATATTCAAAGACACATTACACATTATTACATAGATTATTTAAATTAAATCAAAAAAACAAATCCTTATCTGAGGTAGTATACAATGATGGAAAACTTAGTCTAGTAATAAAAAAATTAAAGTTTCTTCTAACACATCACTATACTTTTGTTTTTAGGGCTTTAAAATTTTTTAAATTTAAAAAGCTTTTAAAAGTCAGTAAGTTGAACCATTACAAATTAATCCTGACTTTAATAACTGGTTAAAGGCCTCTTTAGCTTTATAAGTAACAAAAAATATTAAAGCCTGTGATCACAGTGAGCTTTTCTCATTTCTCCTCTAACCATTTGTTATTTAATCCAATACTAGTAATCCAATTTGTCCATCAGACTTTTAAAGGGCAGAATGCAACTTCCTCAGCTTAGACACTTTTCAAAGTACAATATATTTTTCAAATGAATGCTGGATGTTTCATTTTTCCCAACTGTTCCTAGCTCTAATGCATGAGGAAAAAAAGAACAAGATGAACATTGTTCATACTGATTAAGTAAGAGCTCATTAAAGAGCTGTCAGTGCGGTACTTTGAATATGCATGAAGCATATAATCAGATCTAGTACCGTCACTAGAGGAGAATACGGTAAGTACAAAGGATTGATTTAATTACTTAGAGTGGGTTGTGGTGGTAAAGCAGTCTTGTTAGCGCGAAAAGAAAAAGAGGTTGTATTCTGGCACTGTTATAAAAAAGGGCAGTTTTAGCTTCTGCCACAATACCTAATCTCAGAATAAAGCACTTTACATTGTAGCTTAAAATGAAGACTGTCATTATAGAATAAAATGGCCATAAATCATTTAATCTTGTTTAACCTCACCTGGTTAACTACCTCTTTTCCAAAATTATCTTTTAATGTGTAATTATGACCACATTTTTGTCAATACTGAGTTTTGTAAATTTAATTTTTGTTTCATGACCTGAAAAAATGCAAAACATACACTATTAGAAATTTTTGAAATAAAGTATGACTAAATACTACAGCTAAGTACATAGGTACTAAAATTAGAAAGCACAGCTAAGATGCTGCACTGTATTTTAAAGCAGCACTGATTATTATAAAAATATTACCAGCAAAGACATCATAAAAGCTACCTAAGTGTTTTTATGTTAACAGTAATTAATATAATCTGATATATATATGTGTGTGTGTACATTGTTTGTTTCCTTAGACTTCTGCATTTTGCCTCCAAGGAATATATTATCTTTTCTGATATCATAATGCCAGTTTTTTCTTTTAATCAATTATTATAAATGGAACGTTGTAAAATTATTAAATATTCATGGATAATGATAAAGCAAAAAAATAACTATTTGCAAATGTGACTTTAAATCATTTTTCCTCTACAGTTCTGAGAAACCCCTTTTTAGAAAGCAACATGTAATGCACAGCACCAGATGTAATATACTTAATGTTAGTTGACTAAAGCAACCATTTTTATATTCCATCTTGTCCAAAAACAAGGAGATATGATTTCTTTAAGAAATTCATTCAGTCATCTGAGAATCCACATGTAGTTTTCATTTTTTTTTCAGAATTAGGGTTTTAAAATGATTAAAAGTGATGTCAAAAACCTGAAATTATAAATTGCATTTTATTGCGATGTTGGAGAGTAAACTCAGAGCCTTACGTATGCTGAGCAAGGTCAGGGCCACTGAGCAGTATTCTTAGCTCCAAATCATATTTCAAAGTTGTCTTTTGCTGAGGATGCAGCTTGTGGTAGAGGGCTTGCCTATGATATGCAAGCCCATAGGTTCAATCCCCAGCACTGAACAAAAACAGTCTTCTAAGTTAACTTTTCCTAATTAATCTTTCACTAGAAAATCATCTATTTAGAAAGATATATTTCAAACAGTGACCACTTATTTAAATCCAAAATAAAAAAAAAACAATAATTTTAGCCAAATAGCTGAATTCAATGGGAAATAATAAAAATGTATGGATGTTGCCTGCCGTTGTATGTGTATATGAATTAATTTTTCTACTATGAAAACAGTGAAGAATGATGGAATCTTGGTATAGTCCCACAATGGGGAATGGCTAAAAAATGATTAAGTACACTGCCCTTGAAGGACACAACATAGTAAAGTGAGACCAAACATTAAAAATAAAATGCTAAAAAAAAATAAATAAATAATAAAAATAAAATGCTGCCATTACAAATTATTCTGATGGTGATACAGAACATAATGATATTTTACATATTATAGTAGGAGAATGAATGATCGTGTCCAGTTAACTGGTACTGAAGAAACATGTTTAATGGATGAGAAAGATAGGTGGGGCCACAGAGGCATTAACTTTAAAACCAGTAAGTATTATTATTAAGACTCTAGAATCCCAGCTTTAGAAAATGTTTAAACTTGGAAAATAGAACTAAATTATGAAAATAAATTTTAATATGTAAACAAATGTTTCTACTCACAGAATATCCTCAGAATGCAATCAACATAAAAGAATAATCTCATAGTCTTGATGTTTAAGCAGCAATTGTCTTAAAACCATTTGCTCATTATGATACATTCGTTATAACAGTAAGAATATAAACTGGGGGCTGGGAGTTTAGCTCAGTGGCATAAGTGCCTGCTTGGCAAACGTGAGGTCGTGAGTTCGATCCCGGGTACCCCCCCAAAAAAAGAATATAAACTGGGGAAAATCCTGTCTCCTTTCATTGAAGTAAAATAAAAAATTAATACACTGTTCAGAACAAATATACTTTTTATTTACTCATTTGGTAAAAAAGAATTGGGGAGAGACTTCGGGTCACAGTTCTCTACACATAATTTTGACACACTTCTTTGCATGTACTTCTTACAGAAGCAGGCACAGATGAGTTCACTGAAGTTCTTCAGAAGTAAATTTATACCTTAAAAAGAAGCTAAACTGGGCATGGTGGCACATGCCTGTAATCCCTCCCTCTGGGAGGCTGAGACTAAAAAATCTCAAGTTCAAGTCCTACTTGGACAACTTAATTGAGATCCTATCTCAAAATAAAAAAATGAAAGGGGATAGGGCTGTAGATCAGTGGTAAAGCACCCCTGGGCTCAATCTCCAGGACCCCCCCCCATCCCCAACCCAGAAGCTATTTACATACATTAGGAATTAATACCAGTATTTGTATGAATTCATTAATGAGGTCTGAATACTCTTTTTTAATGCCAAAGGTCACGAGTTCTCAAAAAGTAATAAACTAAGCACAAAATTAAGATAATAAATAATAAAAGCACTGAAGTAATCATCATGTAAAAAGTTTTTAACTGATGAAATTCTATTTTTTAAAAAGATTCTTTATATTTACTTATATTTGTTTTTGTGTTTTGTTTTCTAGTACACGAAATCATGGGTTCAATTCTTAGCACCCCCAAAAAATTATTTTTGAAAAGAATGGAGAAAAACAACTTTTATTTTTAGATACATAATTGTAAATACATGTTTATATAACTAAATTATTATAAAAGATAGTCATAAACTTTTACATAGTCAAGTAGGTAAAAATTTCTTGGGAGAAATCTTCACACTGGGAGAATGGAGGTCCACCTTTTTTTAGGTCATTTGGGCACATATGATAGTGCCCCTGGAACCCAACCTGTAATTTGAATATTTTATGGAAAATCATCTGACTCATAAATAAGCTTTAAAATAAAGGTATAAATTAAAGAGTACTATTATGAATGTTTACTTACATTAATTCTGAGATATTCCTGTGGCTAAAATTATAAATTCTGGTAGATGCCAAGCACAAAGTATAATTATATATTGTCTATAGTTTCTATGGCATATAGTTTGGGAATATGATGCAAAAAATGAATGCTGTAATCTGCACTTGACATGGCCTTTGTTTAACTTTTTAAATTGAGCCCTTTGATCTTAGACTTACTATCAAACCTCTTTAACCCTTAGTTTCTTTTCTTTTTTGGTGGTACTGGGAATCAAATGTAGGGCTGAGTATATGTTAGGTAAGCACCCTACCATTCAGCTACACTCCCAGCCTTTCTAAGCCTTATTTCTTCATCTCTATAAGGACAATCATATTACTTACTTTATATAGCTATTATTGGAACTAAATGAGAAAATCCATGTAATGTAAGCTATCATGAGTGAGGAGGAGGAGAGTGAGAATAATAGTATGATTAGCACCAAACCAGAAACTGCAGATATAAAGATAACTCAGATATGCTCCTTGCCTTCAAAAAGGCTCATAGTCTAGACACATAATTAAACCAAGGATAGCTGTTTTTATAATTGCTACCTAATTTATATTATGAACCAAGCTCAGTGAGGTGGTACACAAAGATTGCTTGAGCCCAGGAGTATAAGACCAGACCAGGGGGGCTGGGGATTTAGCTCAGTGGCCTAAGTGCCTGCCTTGCAAGCACAGAGTTGTGAGTTCGATCCCCAGTACCAATAAAAACATAAACCAAAACCAAACAAAACAGCTGGGGATTTAGCTCAGTGGTGCAAGTGCCTGCCTGGCAAGTGCGAGGTTGTGAGTTCAATCCCTGATACAAAATAAATAAATAAATAAATAAATAAAGACCAGATCAGGTAACAGTGCAACAACTACTTCAAAAAAATAAGTAAATTGCTGGGTGTGGTGGCGTGTGCCTGTAGTCCCAGAATTGGGAGGCTAGGGTAGGAGGATCACCATGAGTTCAAGGCTGCCTGGACTACACGGTAAGTTTAAGGCAGCCTAAACTACACAGCCAGATCCTGTCTCAAAAAACAAACAAACGAATGAACAAACAGAAGTTTAAAAATATTTTAAATATTTGTTAATCAAGTCTATAGTTAGTGCATATGTCATTGGTCATAGCAGAAACGTAAAAAGTATGGGTGAATCAGTATAAACCCATCAGATGGAAAAATAAAGTGCATGCCATACTGGGTTAGCAGTGTCACTGCTGTATACAAAAGAAAGTCATAGCTGTGGCAATACATCAATGTGGCTGTGCTCCAGATAAAAACAGTTTAGTTATTTTCAGTGAGTTTCACAAACTTAAGAAAAAAGTAGATAACTGGATACTGCTGAATATCAAAAAAATGTGGAAAATTTTAAGACTAAAAATTATGGACTAATAGAATACATCTAGAAGTATAGTTGTTATCAAAATAGGTACAAACAGGTATGACATTTTGGAGTACAAACTGAAAAGAAAGCTTTCAATGAGAAAAGTCAAATATTTATAAAGCAGAAAGTTTCACTGGAAAAGTTTTTACCATTTTTACAAGAAGAGATCTTAATATTAAAATCACAATACATTTAAAATCAGCTTTATGAAATTGTAGGTGGAATAGCTGACTTACTAAATGCAAGGGGAAAATGAGATAGGACTGTTTAAAGTATAGAACATTGAATTTATATAGTTGTTCAAATACAGAAGGACAAATTCAGGTATGCTACAAACATGTTTCTTTTAATACAAAGTTTCTCAAATGAAGCAGTCAGCAGACTATTCTTGGAAGCATCCTTCAGTGTTATAAAGTCTGCATGTTTAAAAACAATCACATTAAATTTGTTGTGGTAGTGCTTGCCTATGAAACCAACAATCTGGGAGAGGCTGAAGCAAGAGGGACACAAAGATCCTCTCTCCAAAAAACAAAACAAAAAAGGTGTGGAGGGGGAAGACCCTGAGTTCAGTCCCCATTACTGCAATACCCTGCCCTCAAAGGAAAAAAAAGTCATATTAGAAGAGCCTCTGCACAGTCTCTGATTTCCAGTAAGAAGTCAGTTCAACACCCCAGTGCGATAACTTGCAGTTTCTCTTCTATTATATATCTGCTTTGATGCCTGGCTTCTGACAATCAGGTAAATATTGGAATTTGTTTCCTTTGTTTATTGTGGCACTGAGGATTACACCCAGGGCCTTCACAATGACCTACATTCCCAGCCCTTTTTAATTTTTCTTCTGAAGAATTTTTTTTCTTTTGAGACAGGGTCTTGCTAAGTTGCCAAGGGTTGGTGAAAATATACTTATTTTCTAATTGAAAAAATAAAAGCAATACATTGTTTTGGAAGATGTATATTATGGTATATACATCTCAACCTAGTTAATTAATATATGGATTACTCATATACCTTTCTGTGGTGAGATAACATGCAATATATTTTTAGCCATTTTCAAGAGTACATTTTATTGGACTGGGGATGTTGCTCAGTGGCAGAGCTCTTGCTTTGCATGCACAAGGCCCTGGGTTCAATCTCCAGCATTACACACAGACACACAAAAAGGGAGTATTTTTTATTAATTATAATCAATAATAATGTACTAAGTCTCTGGGACTTATTCCTTCTATCTAACTGAAATTTTGTATCTTTTTTTTTTGTACCGGAGATTGAACTCACGACTGCATACTTGCAAGGCAGGTAGGTGCTTATGCCGCTGAGCTAAATTCCCAGCACCAATTTTGTATGTTTTGATCAACATCTCCCTACTCCTTTTCCATTTGCCCACCCAACCTCTGGTAACCACCATTCTACTCTCTACTTCAGTGAATTTAATCTTTTTGGAGCATACACATTGGTGAGATTATTCAGTATTTTTTTTTTGTGCCTGATTTATTTCACTTAACATAGTATCTTCACATGTACCTTCTTAAATACCTTTATCTTATGGAAAAGAGTCAATATATTTCCCTCATCAGGCCACTGACAACCAATAATAACTTTCTTACAGGATGGAAATGATGATGGTCATTTAGCTAGCTAACTTTCCCAAGCTTCAATCCTAGCAGTCCTTTGAACCACTACTCTTAGACATTCATTTGGTAATTCACAGGTAATCAGTCTTACCAGAACCACCCCTTCAGAATTCAGACCAACCCTTAACAAAGCTTTCAAGGGCTAGGGATTTAGCTCAGTGGCGTAAGCGCCTGCCTTGAAAGGGCATGGTTGTGAGTTTGATCCCTAGTACTGATGAAGAAAAAAAAAATTTTTTTAATTAAAAAAAAAACAAAACCCAAAGCTTTCAAAGTGGTAGTCACAAATAAACAAGTCCCTTAAAACTATTTCTGGAACCTAGGTGTGGCACAAATCTGTAATCTAGCACTCAGGAGGCTGAGGCAGGAAGATCATAAATTCCAAGATACTCTGGGTTACATAAAGGAGCTCAAGGCTAGTCTGAACTACATAGTAAGATTGTCTCAAAAATCCAAAACCAAAACAACAGAAAAACTATCTATGGGAGGTTTGGGTATTTAGCTCAGAGGTAGAATGCTTGCCTTATAGGCACAAAACCCCAGGTTTGATCCTTAGCACTGGGATGTGTGTGTGGAGTTAGCTCTCAGCCTGGGGGTATAGCTCAGTGGTATAGTACTTGCCTAGCAGACATAATTCCTGTGTCTAATACCCAGTACTGTAAAAACAAAACAATAACAACAACAAAACCCACACAAAAACTATTTCTGATTCACAGGAAAATACCCATCCTGTTCATTTAGTTCATCCATCACAGGTTCACAGAGAGATTTTGGTTACTCTTCTCATGTTGGCAACTGGGTCTTACCAATGACCTCAGAGTATACTTCACAAAGGGAGTCAGCCTTTTTTCCTCTGCTAAGGTATCCATATTATACTTGAATTGTAAGTTGGTATATGATACCTTCCAGAGCCAGGCAATTCTAGGGATAGATCTGTTATTGGGGGAACTTTGATTCCATTCAGGGACAGGGACTGTGCACTCAATGAAAACGTTCAAGCCTGGCACTGAATTGCCAGGGTACATTTGAGATCCAGGTCTGGTCTTTAAGAGCAATATGAATTTGGGTAAGTTATTTACTCTCCCCGACCTTAGTTTTCTCATCTGTAAAATGGAGATAACAGTACTAATTTATAGACTTTTACAAAGATGAAATGAAATAATATTTATGTCAAGCACTTAGAATAATCCTTGGCCTAGAGAAATATAAATAACATAATGGTGTTATTTATTATTCTCTCCTTCCCTTCACATACACACATTTTTTAAAAGGATAAAACAATAAAACCAATCAAAACAAATCAGTGTAAGAGATACAAGACTTCATTACAAAATCAAAAATAGGTTATCATAATGCCTTTAGATGTCTCCAAAGTAGCTGCAGATAACTTCAGAAATAGTAAAAATCAAACAGAACAGAACAGAATGAAAACAATAAAAACAAAACAATGAATGCAATAAAGGGCTTCAAAACAAGCCAATAGTAAATCTAAAATTGCTACCATAATATATCTTGCTATCTTTGAAATAGCTGTTCCTGCCATCAGATTTAACATAATCAAACAAAAGAGAATAAAATCCAACCCAACAAAACAATGGAAACAATACAGGACCTCAAAACAAGACCATAGGGAATCAACAATGGCCACAACTCTCCGAAGGAGATCTCCACTACATGCCATACTTTGTACTGCTATCTTCTGAACCCATGATCAGACCACTAGCCCTAGACCTGCAACGTTAGTGAAACACCAAAGCACCACAGGAATCCAACTGCATTTCATCTTAATAACTATCATTATAGCCTGCACACACACATTTTTTTAAATCCAAATTTTAGGATCCTCCCTTGATTCCAAGGATTATTAATGGAGTAAGATATGGTGATTTCTTCTGGAAGAGTCTCAGAGTTTTTCTGACTGCCAGTGCAAGCCCCAGAAAGGCCTACTTACAGAAGTTAATATGATGTATAACATGGCTTGAGTCTTAAGGTATTAGTTCATTTGTTCATTCCCTCTCTTCTTTTTTTCTCTTCTCCTCTCCTCTCTCTCCTTTCTTCTTTCCTTCTTCCTCTCCTCCCAGCCTCTGTCCTCTCCCTCCCTCCTATCCTTCTTTCATGCTGGGAATTGACTTTAGGATTCATGGATTTTAAGCACTGAGACTGATTCCCAGCTGTGAGCATGACATTTCTAATGTTTTTACAAGCCTGTTTTCCTAAACCAATCAACCAAAATATATCCAACCAAATATCTGTAATCCCAGCACTCAGGAAGTTGAGGCAGGAGGATTGCCATGAGTTCAAGGCCAGCCTGAGCTCCATAGTGAGTTCAATGCCAGCCTGAACTGCATAGCGAGACCGTCCCAAAACCAAACAAATAAATACATTCATCACTTCAACTTCTTTCTTTCCATGCACAAAGTCTATCAACTATCCATTACTCATTGTTCTTTTCTTAAAGGAGCTACTCAAATGGGAACCCTGAGAATTTCCCTTTTCCAAGGTTGTTCATATTCAATTACATCTATTCCAAAGACTCTCTTGCCAATAGCAGTTTCTTCAGTCGAAATTCAGAGAAAACCTAATACATGACTACCAGAACCTCTAAAATTCCTACCAATAATCATTTTCATATTTCTCAGGATTAATCCTCAGGCTATGTTAAATTACTCCTTTTAATATGATATAAAATTTTAAATATCCTTAAGACGTTTAATACGATTTTTAAAAATGTTTTACTTTGATTCAAAATAAGCACTTGAGGAGCTTAGGTGCAGCTCAATGGTACAGTGCTTGCCTAGCATTCTAGAGGTCCTGAGTTCAATCTCTAACACTGCAAAAATAATAGGATAGGATAGAATAGAATTAAATAAAATACAATAGAATACTTGAATGAGCTGGGCATGGTGACTTGATACTTGGGTATGGTACTTGGGACGCTGAGGCAGGAGGATCATTTGAGCCCAGGAGTTTAAAGCTAGCCCAAACAACATTGCAAAACCTTGTCTCTTAAATTATAATGCAGTTGGATATGGTGGCACATATCTGTATTTTTAGAACTCAGAAGGCTGAGGCAAAAAAAATGGGCCACAAGGCAAGCTCAAGGCCAGCCTGGACTACACAGTGACAACCTGTCTCAAAATAAATAAATAAATAAATAAATAGTACATACATAAAGCACAATAGGAAAATAAACACATGACTTAAAATGAATAGCATTAAAAGGATTAAGCTTTGACTCCCTTTAGTTGTCATGAAAAATTGAAACATTTATTAATTACTTTAATAATTTTTTCTGTAGAAAATTATACCTGCAACATAATTTTCAATTAAAAAGTTTTATTTTTGAAGTAAATTATTATGAATTTTAGAGCTTTAAAAAAATTCAGTTTATAAATTTAAAAAAGTATCAACCTAAATCTCTTTCCTGACTTACATCTTTAATTATCCTTACAAATCTAGATCATTCAAAAGCACAGCAGAAGCTGGTCATAGTGTTACACTCCCGTAATCCCAATACTCTGGGGCTAAGGCAGGAAGATTCCAAGTTTGAGCCCAACCTGAGCAACTTAACAATTTAGCAAGATTCTCTCAAAATGAAAAGAAAATAAAAAGGCTGGAGATGTAGTTTAATGCAAATGCCCTGGGTTCGATCCCTACTATCAAAAAAGTACATAAATATAAAAAAGCACTATAGATATGGCCATGACTAGGTCTGTCAAATTCAGCTCAGAAATCACTAAATGTGTGACTTCCACACACCGGTGTAGAAAAATGTTGGTACTTCACACAATTCTTAGCTTTGGCCACCAAGTGGTGCTATTAATTCAGACTGAACTGAGATTGGGGGTACAGAACTTTGGGGTGGGTAAAGAATAGAGAAGCAGCTTACAACCAGTCAAAATGCAAGGGATGTTCACATGTGAGATATTCATTACTCTTTGTACTGTGAATTCACATCACCTCCCAATTTTACTAGCTTAAAAACAGGAGAAAAATAATTCATACATTCTTATTTTGATGGAAAAGTCTACCATATTTCCTTAGGAAAATAAGATTTCTTTTTTTAAACATGGGGCCGTGCCATGTTGCCCAGCTAGCCTCAAACTCTTGGGCTCATGTAATCCTCTTTCCACAGCTTCCTGAGTAGCTAGGACTGCAGGAATAAGGCATCATGCCCAATTTAGAAATTAACTGTTTATATATACATATCTTTACTAGACTTATCCTTTAAGTCTATGATTAATCTTTCTTTACAAACTTCTTCTAAATCCCACTAAAAATAAATCTTTAGCACAAATTAAAACAAAACTGTTCAGCCCACATCAAACAGTGAGCTGGCATGGTGGCACATGCCTGCAATCCCAGGACTCTATTTGGGTCGCTGAGGTAGGAGGATCACAAATTTGAGACCAGCCTGGACAATTTAATGACTTAGTAAGACCCTGTCTAAAAATTAAAAATAAACAAATAAATAAATACAAGGACTGGGGCTGTATCTCAGTGCAAAGGCCCTGGGCTCAATCCCCAGTGATACGCACACAACCAACATCAAACTTTTAAAAACATCTAATGCCAGGTGTGGTGGCACATGCCTGTAATACCAGCATTTAGGAGGCTGAGGCAGGAGGAACATCTTGAGTTTGAGGCCTGGCTGGGCTAAACAGTGAGGTTAAGGCCAGCCTGAACTGCATAGCAAGACCCTGTCTCAAAAAAAAA
Source organism: Hydrochoerus hydrochaeris (assembly GCA_004027455.1). Lineage (NCBI taxonomy): Eukaryota > Metazoa > Chordata > Mammalia > Rodentia > Hydrochaeridae > Hydrochoerus > Hydrochoerus hydrochaeris. The sequence continues at coordinate 25,132 of PVLA01001087.1, forward strand.
AAAAAAAAAAATCTGATTGACTCAAACTTACATAGCAACTAAATAGTTTTAACTTATATGGTAAACTTTTACACAGGAATAAGAAAGCACTTAGTGCTTGAATCTCTCTCACATTCCAGCAAAGATGACATGTGGTGACAGGACATGTGACAGGGAACAGATAAAATGATTATACGTGTAGTTTTTCTATGTAAAGCACCTAAAGGCTCGTCAAGAATGTTTAAAAAAAAAAAAAAAGAAAAAGAAAAAAATCTAGTAAAGTTGGGCATGGTGGTGCGTACCTTTCATTTTGGCCATTATGGCCATTCTGGGGGGCTGAGGTAGGAGGATCTCAGGTTTAAAACCAGCCTAGGCAATTTGTCAACTCACTGAGACCCTGTTTAAAAAAAGGGACTGGGGATTATAGCTCATTGCAACAGCCCTGAGTTCAATCTCTAGTAAAACACACACACACGCACACACACACACACACATACACATGCACACCTAGCAACTGAAAAAATGATAGCATAATTTGATGTCCACTAGAAAAAGAACTGATTCCACAATAGAATGAATAGTAATTTGAAAGCAGAACTTTGTAAACCTGAGTAACAACAAAAAGAAGGTTCACAGATACACTATTGGGCATATCTATCCCCAACATGAAGGATCTAATAAGAGTCAGTGTGTACCATTTGTCTTATACATTAATATCTGTATTTCTAAAGAAAAATGTGAAGAAAGTACGGGAAAGATGTTGGAGAAGAGCTTGCATCTTTGTATAACAAACAACCTTGATTTGATTCTGAACTAATCTTAGTTAAGATTGGTTAACTTCTCTTAGGCTCATGTCAGGATAAAACAAAGGATGATAAAATGCATTTGTAAAGTTTATCTCATATGATATCCTAAAATAGTAATTTCTCAAAATATAACATATAAGTTGTGTGCCTCACAGAACTCATATAAACAGTATTGCAATTCAATGAAACTTTAGAGGACTAGCAAAATCTCTATTGCTTCCTATTGTTTATTTAATAGTAAAAATTATGGTATTCATGCAAATATTTCTTTAAAAAATCCTATCTATCTATTAAAAACAACCAAAGCCAAGCTCAAGGTCATGAGTTCAATCCCTAGTACCAAAACAAACAAACAAACAAATAAACAAACAAAAAACAACCAAAGCAACTTTCCAGTCTTTTATTTTGTTTGTTTTTTTGGTACCAGGGATCAAACTCAACTTTCCAGTCTTATGCCAGATTCCCAAGCCCTTCTGTCATTTCTTATTTAGGATGGGAGTGGGGGGGGAGCTATTTTTGTATTGATTGCTCACCCTCTGCCTTCCTTTATGCTGTGCACTCTTGAGTTTTCCTTCTTTCTTCTTTCTTTCTTCTTTCTTTCTTTCTTTCTTTCTTTCTTTCTTTCTTTCTTTCTTTCTTTCTTCCTTCCTTCCTTCCTTCCTTCCTTCCTTCCTTCCTTCCTTTCTTGCTTTTTAATGGTGGTACTGGAGATTAAACCTAGGACTTCATGCATGCTACACAACTGCTTTACCAGAGTTATATTTCTACTCCTTTTAATTTTTTAATTTTGAGAGAGGATCTCACTGAGTTGCCCAGGTTGGCCTCAAACTTTCCAAACTCCTGCCTCAGTCTCCAGAATAGGTGGGCTTACAAGTATGGGCTACCAAACTCAGCTTCATAAAACTTTTTGAGGTAGGCATTATTGGCCATTTTTTTTCTTAAAACAAAACACCCCAAGAAAACAGAGGCTCAAAAAGGTTAAGTAACTTGTTCAAGACCACCCAGATTCTAGCTTTTATTTTAAAGTTTATGCTACTCAGTTCCAGTGCTATGTGTATCATATCTTATCCCTAAGTGTCAGATGTGGAGTGTGGATCACTTACATAAGAACTGCCCAAAGGTTGGGCCCCATTCCATATCCAATGAATCAGAATCTTTTAAGCAAGGTCTGGAAAGCTGTATTTTTAACAAAATCATCATTTTTTTAAAATGGAGATAAAAGGAGATAAAAGTTTGAGAACCACTGTCTTGGCCCTTTCACAAAGAAATCACTGAGATTAATTTCTCTTAAAAAAAAAGAAAGGGTGATATTCCATGTATAACATGTTATTTTAGCATTGGCATGACATTACTCAAATTTAATTTCACATTCAGAAGAAAAACATGTTGCTGCCAAATCAGTTCAAATGCCTAAATTTTATTTCATAGATAGTTGCTGAAGAAAAAATACATTTTCCTGGAATTTCTACTTTTTAAAATGCTAAAAATTTTATTGCAATCTAGAATAAGGACATACTAACACTTTAGGCAATAGACATGCTCCAAATTGAAAATTATGGTGGCAGTATAATCCTTTAGGTTCAAAATTATATTTCATATTTTAAATTCAAAATTTCTAGTAGTGAATACTATTTGCTAAATAAATTATTACTAGTAGAAATTATGTAATTTTTTCTGAATAAATGAATTAACATGAGTCAGCAAATAAGAAAGTCAACTTACTATCTATAATAAAAGGCATACTGTAAGTGTCAAAGAGAGAAGAAACAAATATCATAAATGAGAACCTTATTCCTGGTAGGCTGAGTCAGAAAGATAACAAGTTTGAGCTCAGTCTGAAACATTTAGTGAGACCCCATCTCAAAGTAAAAATAAGGGGCTGGGAGTGTGGGGATGTAGCTCAGTACTGAAGTGGGGAGGGAAAAGTGAGAACCTCAGGAGGTGCTCTACATTTCTAAAGTAGAGAGGTTCATTTCTAGCACTCTTATAACTCAATGCCTACTACATAAACTAAAATGATTTGACAACTGAAAGCTACTGCATCTAGATAAAACTTATGTATTTTCCTCTTTCAATAATTTAAATAATGAAACACAGATCGAAAGACATTTTGACCTGGATGCAAAGCTGCATGATAATAGTTTTTGTTGTAAGTCAAGCAGAAAAAAAGTAGAAAAAAAAAGAATTATTGTAATTTTTTTGGCAATTGAACTCAGAACCTTGTGCATGCTACACAAGTTTTTAAATTCAGAGTTTAAAAAGTAAAGAACAAAAGCACTACAGGCATCTTAAAATGTAAACTTTCCTTTAAAACAAACTTTATTCTTTTACTTATATGTATGTCTAGATTATTTTCAATAATCAAATGCCTATCATATAAGTAATACAGAATAATAAAATGCAGAAATGTGAAAAGAGAGTAATATTATTATATTATAATAACTTTTATTTAATGCTTGATGATGATAGGAGTAAAATTCCTGGAAGATTAGTGCTTTTCATCTTTGGTATCTTATATTTCAAAGAAGACTTTGGCAAATTTAAGTATTTAAGAGATTACATGAGTAATAATATCAGCTAACCCTTACAGAGCTTTCTATGCCATATGCCAGGCACTGTGCAAATGTTTGATATAAAATACAGTCATACCTTGTTGTTTGAGTGCATGGAAACTTGTCAAATTTGGTATTCTATACATTTTGATGCAAAAATTTTGTCCCAGGACTCTTCGTTTGGTACTCCATTTTAAAAAAGAAAGTAAGGCCGGGGATTTAGCTCAGTGGCATAAGCACCTGCCTGGCAAGTGCAAGGCCGTGAGTTTGATCCTTGGTACAAAAAAATAAATAAATAAAAGGAGAGAGAGGATGGTGTGCTGGGTATATAGGTCAGTGCAAAGGTCCTGGGTTCAATCCCCAGTACACATACACACCAACATGTAAAATATTTTATATATTTATATATTATGTCATGCATATTTGTCAAATAGATGTAAATCACAAAGCATAAGGGAATGTAAAAGAGCTTCATAACCTTTATGGGACTTAAAAGTTAGGTTCTTTTTCCCAATTACTATTTTTATTTTTGTTGTTTTGCAGTGGTGGAGATCAAACACAGGACCACATGTGTGCTAGTCTTCAATTTTTATGTTTAAGGCCACAGTATCCTCATTCTATTGCAGTGGAAACAGACTCACAGATGTGAAGCTGAGCTAGTAACTAAGGATGAATACGGCAAACATTGGATAGAATGGGACTCTGGTTATCATTCTCCCAGTCAGGATCCCAACTTGTCATTGGAATTCAGACTAAATCAGTGTTTTCAGATGAAGGTTTAATTAGGGTAAAGCTTTGAAGAAAAGTCTCCCCTATAATTATCCTAACAGCAATGGAAGACAGAGGGGCTTTGGTACCTAACCGTTAAGAACACTGTAGAGAAGATAGAAACTTTGGAGTGTTGGGTGTGCCTTGGCTCACTGTCCTCCTACCTGGCTACGATTCTGCTAATTAAGGAAGTGAAAGCTGGTCATAGTAATATACACCTGTAATTCCAGCACTTGGGAGGCTGATGTAGGAGAAACATGAGTTCAAGGCTACCCTGGACTATGTTGCAAGAAGGTGTCTCAAAAAACTACTATGGGAAAGAAGAAGAACAAGAACAAGAAGAAAAGAGGAAGAAGAAGAGGAGGAAGAAGAAAAGGAAGAGGAAGAGGAGGAGAAAGAAGAGGAGGAGGAAAAAAGCACCTGACAATTAAAGTCACATGTGGTGATGTGTATCTGTACTCCCAGCTACTTTGGATACTGAGGCAGGAGGATCACAAATTTAAGGCTAGCCCAGGAAATTTAGCAAGATACTGACTTGGGGAAAAAAAAAAAGGTTTGTGCTGTATTTAGTGGTAGATGCTTGTTTAACCTATTGGGACCTAGGTTCAATCCTCCTGATGCTTTTTCTTTTATAAACTTTTCTACATATTGAATTAGAATGTAACTGAATGCATGAAGTCATATCACTTCTTTTTCTTTTTTCTTCCTTTTCTTTCTTTCTTTCTTTTTTTTTTTTTTTTGAGACAGGGTTTCAGTCTGTAATTCAGGCTAGCCTGAAATTGTGACAATCCTCCTGCCTCCACATCCCAAGTACTTGGATTATAGTTAGGCATCATCATACCTAGCATTTCTTCAATTAGATTTACATTATTTTCCATTCTTGGACTTAGGTAACATAAAGTAGTCAAAATCTTTACACAGTTCAAAGCACACAGATACGCAAAACAGAAATACCACATTTACCAAAAGGATATTAGCATTTTACTTCTAAAAAAGGAATGGATTTTATCAACTCTTAACAGTCTATCAAAGGATGTGGCTCATTGGCTCTGGAAAATTTGTTAAAAACTCACATTGCACTCTCACTGCTCACTGCTTGAGATCCTATTTTAATGTTAATGATTTTATAGACACAAATAGCTAATAGAAAATTAAAGCACTTTGTGTGCTTTAATTTTGTAACTTGAAAAATTATTTCTAAAAGAACAATATGTAATTTATCAACTAGTGATTTCTTACTGTTTATCTTCTTTTCTTGAAATTCTATAATATTTCTATCCTTTTTGTTTTTTTCTCTTTAGAAAAAAGCTCAAATTGCAGGAAATTTTCAGACATGTTATCTTTTAAAACATCAGCTGCTTTTTTATGACACAGATTCTATGCTTCACAAATTATCAGTATTGACTGCTTAAGTAGAACCATAGGCTAACACTGTCATACTGAAGAACCTCAATCCCCCTTGCTTATTTTGTGTTTATGAAAAAATCCTTTGCAGATCCAGTATTACAACCTTAGCTGATAATTTAGCATTTTATGTTGTAAAGATCAATAAGAAACATTCTACTCTAATAAACTAAAACCTCATTTTCTTATTTATTATGTCATATCATAGTAGGGAAAAATTTCACAAATCCACAGTTCTTAATTTCTTTTTAACTATTGTAACTTAAATGCCAAAACATAAATCTCAGCTTAATGTATACTTTTAAGTGACGTGGTCTTTTTTCTTGTTATAATTTCTGTGAAAATTGACATTATGACTAATACAAAGTAGAACTGCTATAAAATGGAGACATTTTATTATATAAATGTTAATTCCCACCCATACTTAGAAGAGACATGGAAGTATAACACTAAATGATAGAAAATATAAAATAAGCAGATCACAAAAACTGTTATGTTAGGTGTGTTAGCACATACCTGTATTCCCAGTACTCTGAGAGGCTGAGGCAGGAGGACTGCAAATTTGAGCCCAATTTAATGACTTAGTAAGACCCTGTCTCAAAGGATGAGGGTGAGGCTGAGGATTCAGTTTAGTACCAACCTTGAGTTTAATCCCCAGTACAACAAGACACAAAATCAAAAACTATTATGATATTTAGAATATAGTTTCTAATTTTCCTTGACTTTATTGTCTATGGTTAACTTCTTCCTATTATTGTAGGATTTTCTCCATTAGTGTTTTAGAAGTGTGACTATGATACCCTAAGAGGCAATATTTAAACTGTATTAACAAAGTACATGTATGAACTATATTTTTCAGAGTGAGAGAAAATTTAGAGAATTGTATATAGAAACATCAAATGTATATGTTAAACTTGAGAAACGGGCTAAAATTTTCTCCACACAAAATCTGAAAAGTATTACTAATTTTTTAACCAAATGTTCCTTTTTTCTTTCCCAGTTATTTATTAATGATACAAAATCAGTTTAAAACTATGTTGAAATATCTTCATTTTGGCTTTTACTTTCCCTTTTCTAGCTATGAGTACAGTGAGAAATGGAGTTGACTACTCTCATTCTGCAAGTGTAGTGACTGCTGCAGAAAGTGACAGTGAAAAATATGTTCCTTACAAAAATATAATTAAAATCTCATAAAATAATTCTTTATTAAGAACACTTTATATTAAAAAAACTGTATAATATTTACTTAGGCAATGTTAAGTTTGTTATCTACACATAAACAATGAAAATTACCATCTGCCATTTTAAAAATCATTATCTAACGCTGTATATAGATCCTGTTTTAATGTTAATGATTTTATAGACACAAATAGCTAACATCAAGGCTACAATGAAAAGCAGAACACTTCAAGCATTTAATACAGCTAAAGGGGCAGATTAGAGATCAATAACAAAATCACCTGGTAAAAAGGAAAAAGGTGTTGCATTAAAAGGCTTTTTGCTTTACATGTGAAACAATACTGAGAAACCTGTATTTTAGCACTTGTACTCAACAGGCACTCCAAACTATGCAATGATGAGAACAGAAAACCATCCTTTCTAATAATCTTGTGACAAAAGCTAAAAGACATCATCCTATTAACTAGTGATCTCAACTGCTAATGCGGAGTACTTCCTGGTGCCTTTTATGTAGAATGCTGCTATTAAAAAACCACTAAACATTCACTGTGAACAACACGGAATCATTCATCTTTTATCAGCATCTCTTGTTAGAAGAGTATGAGTGGGGCTGAAGGTGTCATTGATATTATGGAGTGGAAATTAATCAGAAATTTTTCCCATATTTTCCTCATCTCACTAATTTACTTTTGTTCAAATTTCTTCCTGTTAAAAAGTTCATACCCAACCCCCTGTTGTACTCTTTTAAGTTGAGAATATTCAACGAGTGCGTCCACTGAAAAGCACCAGGTCCTAACACAAAAAGCATTTGAAATTCTCATTTAGTTGTCTTTATTTTGCTAGCACCATGTGGTCCTTGAAGATGTAGAAAACACGGGAAGCCAGTAAAGATCAGAGCAAGCTCATTAGCATTCTGACAAAATTGGAGTGGTGGAGATGTATAGTTTGCCTAGTTTGTCGTTTTGAAAGCTACCGGTGTTAAGCTTTCTATCTCATTGTGTCTTTGTCTTTGGGAGGGGGTGTTTCAAAGCAGTAGGGTTATTTGTTAGCCCTAGGTTTGCACAATGCATTGTGGGAACCTTTCCTGCACATTCAGCCCTATATAGTATCATTCCAATTTGAGTCAAAAGTTTTTTTCATTATTTATAAGAAAGGACATGTGTGTGAATCTTAGTGTACACTTTTGATGCATTAATCATAGATTTGCCTTTCCAGTCTGCCTGAATTGTAAAAGTCCAAATAGTCAAAACTCAAATTAGATTACTTTCAATCATTTGCAAATGCTACCATTCATTTCAAAATGCAACATTAAAATATACAAATGAATTTATTTTCTACTCTTTACAATTAACAATTAGCAAGGATCACATAGGGCTGATTCAGCTAGTTCTATTTTTCTAACTGATGTAGAGGAAAACAGTGATTTGTGTTTCAGAATTATGTGAAGAATACCTCTTAGAATACTTAAATAAGCTATTACCCTACTCATTTGGTATTTTCTTCATCATCTTCTTTTCCTTTTATTTTATTTTTTTAAACTTAAGACTTACTTTGAAGCATTAAATGGGGTACATTAATGCTACTATTCAACATGAATGTTTCCAAGTTGCAATGAAATGGATAAAGGTCTTTGGGGATGAATTTATCTGCTAAATCCTTGTGGTTGCCCTCCTATCTTGGATGATGACCCAAAAGAATGTCAACAGCTCATTTTCCCAGAGAGCTGGAAGGAGTCCCTATGCAAGCCATAATCTGCAGAGTCTCAAAGAACCATTTCAAACATTATATTTCACAAGCTGTTTTAAGTGATTTTTTTTCCCTGTCATCTCTAGTAGCCAAACAGTACTCTGGACATCAGTGTCTCTGAAATAAGGACTGGCCAAAGTTTTACCAGGGACTTCTTCATATAGCATATAAAGTTTTAGATTTACTTTCAATATATATTTTAGAAACACAGTAATCTTATTATAATATGCTTATGGAATAAGTGAAATAATGCTTAAACTAAAGGTTAATATTTTTCATCTTTGGGAAAAAGTGCTTTTTATTATTATTTTGCTTAGAATCAAATCTAATTTATGAGACATATTTATAGTCTTTCAGTATTTACAATTATTAAAAGCCCAGGGATTGCTAAAGAGCAGTGACAAGTGAACTGCAGTATGTAAATAATCTGATAAAAGTAGTTTAACTGGCTGGGATGTAGCTCAGTGGCTTGCCTAGCATGCATGAGGTCCTGGATTTAATCCCCAGCACCACACACACACACACATAGTTTAACAGTAAGAGAATAGATGATTTTACATGATGTCTTTGACATAATAGCATTTGGTTATATCATGTTCTACTTCCTTTTTACAGTAAGAAACAATTAGAATAAACAGTAAGTCATCATAGGGAATACCTTTTCTATATTAATGATTCATCATATTAGAGGATATAATTAAAAGTTTATATGTATACATAATTTTAAAATATTTCTAATTTAAGTCTCACCCCTGACAGCTTAAATTAGGTATTCTTCTATAATTTAAAAATTCATTATTAAAAACAGAAAAACCTTCCATGTATCATTTTGTGGCCATAACTATTTATATATTGTTAGGACTTGAAACTTGACTAACTTAAAGCTTAATATTAACTATATCCCAGCACTGAACTGTTCTACTGGTAGCTTTAAAGTTATGCAAAATGGATGTTACTAGAGTCACAATGAGGGATTAGTTTTATACTTTGAAATATGAATATAGTTACAAATATTTTAATAATTATTTAGCTGTATGGAAAACAGGGTATGTTCCCTCCTCAAATCTTTTTAAAAATATACTTTCTACCTTGAATTTAGACTTATGAGAAACCATTTTGTTCTGAAATACCAAGATTGCTGAATTATGACTCTATCAAACATGAAAAGACATGTAAAAAAGCAGGACTATTTAAAGCTGAAAATTAACATTTTTCTAATCTGTAAAGCATATCACATTTATAACATTTTCAAAGCCCAAAATACAAAGTGGGTTAAAACACTGTAAGTAAACAAATGCAGCACACAGCTAGTTAAACACATTAATACTGTTTTTATACTATAGCTAACTGGAAGCTTCTTCACAAGTGTTCACATTATACTGGTGTTTAAATTCCTAGGACTTAAAGGCCAGATGTTTTTCACAAATGACCAACAATTGTAGTTAGAATAAATTAATGACTGAGTTTTTAAAGCTTTGATGGAATTAAGCATACTTCTTTACTCAATGTACGCATGTGAATGTTTGCCTGTTAAACTTTCTCTTCTTCTTCTTCTTCTTTTTTTTTTTTTTTTTTTGACATGTGAGGCCACCCGGCAGAAAACAACTGATGCAAAACCCAGGAGTAATCCGTCTGTTTAGTTCAACACTATGGTTAGCCTTAACACTGCCTCTATTATCCAATGGATTTACAGAAATTTTATTTAGTTGCCTCAGTTTTCAATTTTTTTGCCCTCTTTAAGGAAGCCTAGAATTATTCCTATGTAAATACATTTGCATACTGGTACAATGGAAAGTTCTACAATGTTGATCACCCTAGCAAGTGAAACAGTAATTGTACACATTATGTAGTTTAAAAAATAAGTGAACAGAATCAAGATACGGGTTACTAATCCCACTAAGGATTTTAAAGCATATAGCAGTGAACCCACCATGTTCATAGAATAAGACTAATGTAATTCTTCCCAAAAATACTTTCACAGCATGCAAACATCTAAAGAGCAATGAAACCACTGGAACTTAAGAAATTTACCCTATTAACGCAAAGTCAGTATTAAACTGTTATAGCAAAACCACTTACTATTTCCTAAAGAAACTCTTTAAAATGTTTTTAATCACAAATACAATTCACACTTAACATTTAGAGTCTAAACTATAAAAGGTTTGTGCTTTAGAGATAAGGCAGAATATGAAATTTTTACTTATTTAGGAGATCCAAATTAGAGATTTATTTAGTTATGAATAATACACTAAAGCAAATAACCCAATGCACTCTCCCTCCTTTTTTTTTTTTTTTTCCTGTGTCAGTGGTTCATACATGCTAGGTAAATGTTCTACCACTGAGTTACAGCACTAGCTCTAGATAAGATTTTTAAAATAGAAATCTATATTTTTTCTTTCTTGAAACACTTAGGTACTGATTTTTTCATTCTTCATCTTCTGGTACTGGGAGTTGAACCTAGGGTCTCTGAGCTGAGCTACATCCTTAGCCCTGCCCACTTTTTTTATACACTGAGACACTGCCTCACTAAGTCACTGAATTTTCCAGGCCAGGCTCAAACTTATCCTCCTGCCTCAGCCTCCCAAGAGTGCTGGAATTACAGGCATATGCTACCATGTCCAGCTATGTATTGAGTTTTTAAAAATGAACTGTATAGTGGCATGCTTAGGAAAATGCTGGGAGTCAGAAAATACCAATTCTTGCTCTGATTTTGGTGTTTTCATCAATAAAAGAAAGGGTCTAGACAAATATGATCTTGGATTCTCCATTTTGCAAACATTTATGTCATAGTAATGTAGACAAAATAAAGTGCTACCTTTGAAAATTACAAGGTTGTATTTAAAAGTTGATTTGTAGCCTTTCCTACTCCATAACTGCTTCAAAAAGTGATTACTACAAATTGCACTATGTATATATAAGACCAACATTCAGTGATAAAACTTCATAACAAACTTTCCATTTGTAATATAAAGATTAACGAGGAAATTTTTAAAAAATTCCTTGGAAAACTCTTTCTTAGCAGTTGTCTCTAGTTAAATGCAATGAACATTTACGTAAGCATTTTGGTATTTTACATTACCCAGAATATTAATTATATCTTGACTTAGAGGATGGAATTAGCAATGCTACCTATTGCCTACTCTTTCCTTTTTAATTCCTTAACTTGTTTTTCCTAGAAACAATGACATTAGTTTCTACATGTACTCAACTAAGAGAAGTTCCACATAGATCCACAGTTCAGATGTTTATATAGGTCATTATCACTTTATCAGTGAAGTGAAACAGAAGAATGATGATAATATTCAACTATGCAGCACAGAAGCAGAAGTTTCCAACTGAACATGTAGTTGGGTTTTACAATATGTAATATTCTCTTGTGACTAAAATACAAACATACATTTTCGGGTTCTAGCAAGACATGTAAATTTCTTTTATAAAATTGATTTTCCCATTGGACTAGGTACATCAATACAAAACAAATGAACTACCAAAGTGCCCTAATTAACAATTTTGCAAGTGAATACAGACATTAGTGCAACACTGCTGCCATTAAAGTCTATTCCACAGCATATCTGTTTCTGTTAACATTTCAATAGACCAATTAAAAGACCTTTCCCCCCCTTCAAACTCAGTTAAGTTATTTGAACTTCAAATGACACCTTACTATGTATTTATACAAAATATACAGAGAGGAAATTAATTTTTTAGTTTTAATGGGCTTAGATACTCAAAACCATTTTAAAATTTGCTGTCACAGAATTCCATGTAATGTGAATATAGGACACACTTGATTATTGAGCTGGTGAAATTAATCTTTCCAGTCTAACTTGACATTATTTATTATATATTACTTATTTTGGGTTTATTATTTTAACAATTTTGCAATTCATATAACAGTTTTAAAAATTTATATCCACAAATAACTTTTATTGGGCAAACCAAACACTAAAAAACAGTAAGCCAACTAATGGGGAAGAAACAAACAAAAACTCCAAGTGTAAGAGGAGAAACCTTTCCTTCTGATAAATTTTTGAAAACTGAAAGTGGTGATTTATATAACACTAAACGTCCCAAACTTTGAAGACTCCAGCATTTTATAATAGTAAAAAGAACTTATTAAACTTTTAAAATTTCTTGTTGTGAGAAAGCACAGACACAAATAGTAAACTAGAAAAGAAAAAGGAAAAAACAAACAAACAACCAAAACCCTGACACTGAAATCTAACAGTTCTATTTCCTTCTGAAATTATTTCCAAACATTTATTGGCACCATGGGAGAGTATAACAAAAGCATGATTTCTGGGGGAAAAAAAAAGCCTTCATCGCTTTAGAATGTTAATCTGCCATATCACTTGCTATTCCACCCCAGCATGTACTTTTTGCTCTTATACATAATTAAAAGAACACATTTATTAAGTAGTCTGATCACTGGATATTTTAACTTGTAATTCTTGCTAACTAGATAGTCAAAGTAAAATTTATTTAAATTTTCATTTTTTTTTTGTAAAACTTTGTAGATGCTGTGTATCTCAGGATTAAGAACAACATATAAAGGATCCCCTCATCTAATCTGCCTAAAAATCCCTTTTCATCCAATTGTTGCAGAATGCTTGAAAGGCTCACACCAAGCTTAAGACCACTGCACATATGGGGGAGGGGAACCTCTGAGGTTAGCTAATTAAACTATTTGTCTTCTGAAACATTTAACTGGCTTCAGAGATTATTCTAATTAAGAATGTTAGATGTATATTAATGTAGCTATTAAAATTAATCATAATCCAGAAATCTCACGCACTGAACTGAATAGAGATATGCTAAATTTCTTTATTGTGGGAAGAAGAACTTTGAAAAATATCATCAGTCTGCTTTGAAATTAAGTACACATGGAGAAACCATAATATATACTTTCTATTTATTGGGTAAATTACTGTATTTGGTATTGTCAGGTACAATGCAATACATGGAGAAGGAGAGGAGTATTGGCTGGGAGTTATACTAGGAAATAATAAGTTATAGTAAAAAGGAAACTATCTAAACAGGCATGTCCAAAACCATACTATGTCCTTACAAATGCATTTTATAGCTCTCAAATTATGGGTAAATATTTTACACACACACACACACACACACACACACACACTAATATACCAATGCCACAAAAGAAGTTGGTATGCAAATACAAATAATGACTGAAGCAAAAAAACCAATAAGCAACCTACTACTTTATAAAAGTACTTTTCCTTCTAAATAATTAAAACAAAAATAAAAGAAACGAGTTATGATTGCAATACACACAACAGGCAGCTTCTATTAGAATCAGAAGGGTATTATACTCTAAACACTTTTTCTTCCCTTACTGCTGAAAGATTATACTGGTTATCCCATTAAAGTTGGTAAAATGCCATTCTTGTGTCTTAAAGCTCTAGTATTGGAGGTCAAGAAGTGTATGCTGCTTCTTACAAGGCTAGTGTGGATGTAATCTTCCCAAAGTTACAATAATTAATGTTAAGCTTCTTTAGCAATACATTTCTGAAAGAACTTGCCTGATAATATACTTAGAGCCTGGCTAGCTGTTTGTGTTTCTGAGCAAGAAGTGTATTCTATGCTACTCACGTATTCCAGGTTAAATCTTTAAACTAGGATGATGATGATGATGAGTAGTAGTTTGACTTATAAACAGATATGTTTAGCTATTTAGAAATTATGTAGAAGACATATAGAGATAGAACTTGAAAAATCTATTAGTTCTAACAACACATGTACCAAATTCCAAGTCTGTATATGTATATGTAATTAAATTTATCACGGAAAATGGCATATATTCTACTATGACCTTTGGCATTTCTACTATCTATCTATCTATCTATCTATCTATCTATCTATCTATCTATTTATCTATCTGGTGGTGAGCAAAACCCAGGGCCTCCCAATGAACTTTACCCCAGCCTCTTTAAAAATTTTAAAACAAGGTATTGCTAAATTGTTCAGGCCAGCCTCAAATTTATAATCCTCTTGCCTCAACCTCTTGCTTCAGCGTCTCAATTAACTGGGATTAAAAGTGTATGTCAACATGTTTAGCTTCAAAACTATCTTTTAACATTATAAATAATAGTTATCTTTTAAGTAATAGTCTATTCTGAGTGAAAAAAAAATTTAATTGTTACCTTAGTGTATATAACGCAGTAATTACATTTATTTTTTCAAATATGAAAATGTTAGATTTAAGCAATATTTTTATTATTTAAATATTTACAGCAACTGATATAAAACCCAGAGAAAGTTTACATTTTTATTGTCTTTTTTTCTTTTCTTTCTTTTTTTGGGGTGGGGGTACTGGGTATCAAACTTAAGATCGTGCACTTGCCAGGCAGGTGCTTATGCTGCAGAGCTATATTCCCAGTCCTTGTCTTTTTTCCTAACAGGAGAATTAGAAAGGTATGAATAAAATGGTAGTAAAAAACTAGGTAAGCAAGACGAGAAAAATAACTGTTAAGAAACTATCTATATAATTAAGAATAAATGCCATCAACTGTATTCTATTTTTGAATCTGATAAACTGACAGAAAAAGTGGCACAATTTTATGTTTAATTTATTCCTTTTCTCAAAATATTTGTTCTAAGATTTTTAACGAATGGCATAGAGTAGAATGGAATGATGAGACTTAAAGATCAACTTATTTAAAAAGGACAAATGTTTTACTCTGACATTTGTTGTAAAGCACTGTTGAGTCATTGAGGGAGCCAAAAGATGAATGAAAGATACCATACTGGCCTGGCTAGTCTAAGTAAAACATTTTATGAGCTACTGGGCAGACACATACATGTTAAAACGAATATTTTTTTGAAAAGTGTTACAAGAGAAGGAGAAAATAATTCTGGCTAGTAATATGATCTAGGAAAGCTTCCTGGAAGCAGTTTTAAATAATGTCAGAACAAGCCAAATTAATTCTTATGTCTCTACTTAGCTTTTACTCTCAATTATATAAAATAAGCTTGAGGGCTTGGGGTGAGCTCAGTGGCAAAGAGCTTGTTTAGCATGTATGAAGCCCTAGGAAGGTAAGTTTCAAGACCTCTAGTGACTGACTGAAACTGTCAAGGGAATCAAATAACATATAATACTATGGATTTCCCTCCCTATATTTATGATTCTGTTTAATTTACAAATTAGGGACAATAAGCGATTAACAACCATGAAATAACAATTACTAACGATATATTCATTTATGGTTCAAAGACTGTGAATGTGGTATTTTTCTCTCAAACCAGCTTATTTGCCCTTCTTGTAATAATGTGATATAATGCCTACATGAGGCAAAGTAAATTAAATGATATAGGTACTGTGATGCAGTGTTAGGTTACTATGGACCTTCTGATGGTACCTATTTGTGCATTTCAGACCATGGTGGACAGCAGGGAATGGAAGCTGTGGGTAAGAGGAACTACATACTAATCCCTTCCCCTGTATGTGACTGGTCCTGCTTCTGTTAAGACATGTAGAGAGATGAGAGAGGGTTATGTGCAGAAAAGTAAAGGACTGCTCTTTTTTTCCTCAATGTTGGGCTAAAATCAGAGATTTTGGCAAAGGTAAAACTGTGGAGAAGGGGGCTACTGTGCTACTGTAGATGTTATAAATTATTTTAGGCATGTTAGAATGATCTTGCACATTTTTTGAAGTAGGAACCATTGATGTTTTGCTAAATGGTATATAGAAATGAATACATAGTTGATTGCTTCAAAAATATTCAATAAATCCCTAATGTGATTGGTTATAACATTTGTGAATGGTCTTGTTAATATCAATTCCACATAACTTTTAATGAAGTCAAATAGCAAGGGACTGCAATGATGACCTCTTAATGTACAGCAGCTCTAAAATCAAAAAGGAAAACACTTCCCAAGTAGACTTTATTAATTTAGTATTTAAAAAGCCTTAGGGACAATTACAAGTGATATGCATATATTCTTACTCTTACAGATGATAAGAACTCTCTCTGTTTCTCTGTTTCTGTTTCTCTCCCTCATTTATTTTGGTCTTTAAAAAAAAAGATGATAAGAAACATGTTACTCATAATTCAAAAATTGTGAAAAATTAATTCTTTCAAAAGAGACCCAATGTATTTGTTGTTCTAATACTTCCTCCCAGGCAGGAAAGTAACACTTCAGCAAACCAACCAGTGCTGTTGTTATCCAGGATGTCAGCTGCATTCTCTGTTGCAGTAAGTACAATATATTTGGAGATCTGGCTTCTTGGTAATATAGCCATCAGACATCTTTTCTCCACAAATGCAGATTTCATTGATGGTCATGAAGAATAGCTACATTTATAGCATATGCAAAACCAATTTAGGTTTCCTTCAAAGTAGAATACTCCCTGTTTAATAATTAATACTACTCATTGCCTTCCATGAGAAGAAGACATGATGAATTTGGATTATCAAAAGATTAAATAGATAACTCCCCATCTGGAAGGAGTTTTATATAAAAAACAATGGAAGAATAATAGAGGAGGTATTTAAGTATATTCAAAATTGGATCATTTTCAGTGCCAACTCATTACTAGTACAGATATGGTTTTAAAGCAATGTTCTCAAAGGAGAAATCTGTGGACCACCTGGTTCAGAGTCAAAGAATATTGTAAAAATGCAGATTCACAGATTTCATTTTCCATGCATTAGGAAAGGGGAAGGAGGTAGAGAAGCATGAGAATCTGCAAACTTCGCTGCTAATTCTGATGCATACTGAACTTTGAAAATAATTTTTTATTGCACATATAATTTCAAAAAGAATATTCAAAAAGTACATTACTGATTCTAGTACCATAAATTTGCAATAAATGTCAAGAAAATGAAGGATATAAGAAAATAAAATATGGCAACCTAATTCTAAAAAAGACAAATTTTACTAATATGACAAATTTCGTTAGACTGGAAATAACCCAAACTACTAAAAAACATTTATTATTTTCTTTTATGGAAGCAATACTACCTTCATTGAATGAAAGTCAGTCTGTGTTAGCAAATGTTAACAGACTATTTCCTTTTTTCTTGTTAATAAATAAAAAATATTTTCATGTATTGATTGGTAAATATTTAGTTGAACTTGTGTTATTACCATTGACTCTCACTCGGTTTTAGGAGACCATTCTGTGGGGAGAAAGGAACATGACAGAGAAGACGCCCCTATATTCTGTACCTTGTCATAATGATACATGCCATGCCCTTTAGGATATGACTCAAAGAGGTTGTACTTTCATTAAGATGTTTCATCACAGAAATCAAACTAAAAAATTTCCTTAAGCCATTTTGCTTAAACTGAACTTAATTGTTATGTAAGAAAAACCATGCATTCACAATTTAATAACTGGATGGTATGTTAGTCTTTAAATTCTACAGTCATGTGGAAAAGAATATGACAAGAGAAAAAAAAGTTACTTATAGGTCTAAATGTAGTTAAAACAAAAGGCTATTCAAATATTTCATAGATATTTCCCATATTCCCATAGATATTTCGTAGCTCTCACAGATATACTTCTATGAGTTAAAATAAATAAGCAAAATAAGAATATTTTGCAGAAATAAGTTACACAAAATCAGTTAAAAATAACAGGTACATCTTTTGTCATGTATTCCCTCAATAACTTTTCAAAATGCCTAGGAACATCAGGACAATACTATCTAATTTTTCATAAAAAGATTTTGGAATACTTCTTCCTCCTAAATATTGGAGATGCAAATTCTAAAATGTAAAATGAATGCTTGTGAAGGACACTGAGCTCCCTCTGGTGAAGGCATAACAAGTTTATTAAGTAAGCACCACCTCTGGAATTATAATCCCCTCTGGCTTCTTCCACTGAGTTTATTGGTTCAATTTTCATAACCATGAGCATCATTAGGGCAATGCAGTAATTAAGAGTTGTTAGAAAGTGAATTCTCAAACTGCAGATTAGAAAATTAAACTATTTCCTGATTACATATTAATGGAGCACAACAATAGCAGTTGCCATAAGCTTGGAAGGCAACCAAGGGATAAATCTGTGTACTTAATTACCATAAACAATGGCTGCATAGAAATGAAGTTTTATGCACATTCCCTTCTGTAATATGTCTGATATCAGTACACACTTGACAATTCTTGTTCAATTATCTCTATTATTTAATGCGCTGTGAACGGCTCTGTGTAAATAAAATTAACCACCCCAATTACTTTGAATTCATCTAGGGACAACGTAATAAAAAATGTGAAGAATTTCGCATGCCTATTAATCTAAAACATTACAGAAGCTTCCTCATATTCTCTTGTCCATATTTATTTTTTCTATATTTATTTTACTGTTCTGCTAATTCAATTACATTTACCACTGGTGGTCAATGGAGTTTTGTTAATCCTTATATAGTACCATAAATATGGTCATTATCTGATAATATCTACATGGTCTCAAATGGTAAGTAGTGACTTTAATAACTAAATGAATTTACTCAAACTTACAAGCCTATGTCTAAATCATTAAAAAATTTTAAATACCATACAAAACAAGTATGTAATTATAATAAGGTTCAGAATTCCTCTTGGAGTATAAGAAACAAGACTATATTTTCAATTTTTTATTTACTCAAAATCTATGAGTCACAGCATCAAAAATCTGCCTGCTTTATACTACATACATGCAATATACCAGCTTAGCAATGGCAGTACACTGTTATAGTAACAAGATAGTTCTACTTCGTGATCATTTAATGTTGGTCTTTTAAAGAGAAAATCAATGTCAGTGAAATTATATTACTTTGCACTTTTATCACAGAAATCCTGTTTTAAAATACACCTTCTGTACTTGCCTTTTCTGTTACTTATTCACAGAGCAAATTTTCTATGATTATATACAGTATTCCAAGCACATAAGTGTAAGGTCCTCTAGAACTGTATTAGACTCTAATTAAGTATTTTGACTCCAGTCAAGAGACATAACACTGAATGAACCAGTATTCATGCTACTGAAGCACTAATTTTCTATAAGCTCTTCTGATGTACTAAGAAACTATACTGATTTTCATGACATTGTGATGACCAGTGTAAATGAATAATGAGCTTGTTGGATCACTATCAATCAAATAGGTGTGTTAAATGCATATCCTTTGACATAAACTAAATGAATATAGATTTTCACTTTTTTCTCTTGTGATTCTGGGAATTGTGCTTGAGTGCTGGTATCTTGAGTGCTGGTACATACCAGGAATATGCTAGATAATTGTCCTACCATGAATTAATCCTTAACCTTGATCTGTTTCTTCTGAGTTACTAGTTATAAATCATGAAATGAGAGGGTCAAGATAATTATTAATAAAACTCCAGGAAAATCACAAGTTTATCTCTAAGAAAATAGAGATGGAGCAGAGAACAGATTGCATAGTATCTGCTAGTTGTGTTCCAGAAATATGAGATGGAGTTTGGACTCATGCTTCAGCACTTGTAAACTGTGTGAATGGGAACTTACTTCTTGGTTTCCTTATGTGAAAACTGTGATTCTTAATTGTCATAATTATTAACACAACCTATTACATAAGGTTATTGTGAGAAACAACGAAATAATGTGTATAAAGCATCTTCCAGAGCTAGACATATAAATAGCAACAATAAATGTTGACCATTGATGTCATGTTCAGGTGAAGATACTAGATAATTCTGACATTCAAAAGTGAAAGCTCCTATAACAAATCTTGTACATTTTACTTTTGTGTGTTACGTGTACCCAATTTTTTTTTTCTCCTTTTCCTTCTTGGCTTTTTGAGACAGGGTCTCACTATGTATCCCAGGCTGGTCTAGAACTCACCATGTAGCCCAGGCAGGCCTCAAATTCACAAGGTTCCCTCTACCTTATTATCTTCAGTGCTGAGATTATACACGTGTGCCTTCATGCTTGGCTCCAATTTTCCTCTTTAAAGCAGCTTTAATATTACATGTGATTTCTCATTAAGGTAAGGAGTATTTTTGAACAATGTATAGAAAAGCTATCCATCCCTTTTTAACAGTTATTTGGCATTGAACCCAGAATGTTTACACTGAGTGACATCCCCAACCTCTTTGAAATTTTTATTTTGAGACACAGTCCTGCTAAGTTGCTAAGTTGCCCAGGCTAGGGTTGAACTTTACATCCTTTTGGCTCAACTTCTGAATAGCTGGGATCAGACATGTATGCCATTGTGCCTAGCTATTTCTTTTAATTCATTTTTTCCATAAGTGTATTTAATACTCTAAATGGCAATTGAGTTTTTAGAGTCAATATGCAAAAAAAAAAAAAAAAAAAAAAGCTATGGAGTCAGTATTTTTGGCTCAGGGACTCAACAGGACTATCAGAATGTTTTTACTCAGTGATCAAAGGTTATAAAGTTGGAATAAGTAATTTTATTGTAATATACACACACTTAATTTTTATGCTTTCCCATCAGTGGGATATAATACCCAATATGCATAATTTAAAAGCTCACAGTTTCAGAAGAGTCAATCAATGGTAAGCTGGCTGCAGTGGAAGGATGTGGTGGAGCAAAGATATTTAGTTCGTGGTGGTTGAGAAGTAGAGCAGAGAGATGGTGCCAGAGAGGAAAGAGTGAGGGACCAGATACAGATACAGACACACCCAGAAATGTGCTTCACCACAGTGATCTCCTAGTCAGCTCCAAGCCAATCAACTTGACAATTAATCCCAACCACCACAAAATGTTAACCAAATATTATCACTTAAAAGGACTTATAAAAATTACAACAATAAAGTTTGATAATTATCAAATGAAAATAGATTTGAGAAGAGAAACACCATTCATCATAGTAACACAATTTGTAGCACTATAATAAAAGGGCCCATCAACATTTCCTTTATAAACTGCAGTTGCATTTTTTGCAAAGGTTAAAAAGTGGATGGCACTATACCTACATAGAGGGTCAGCTTGGAATATATATAGTATATATCTCTAATAATAAGTTTTACTGTTCCCACAAAAGTATTCATAATAACCTTTAGATACTACATACTCAAACTTTCTTTCCCATTTCTTTCTTTTCCATTGTATGTGCACATAATGCATAAAACAAAGAATTTACATAAAAGTTTTATAGGTCTTTAGGTAGGATGGTAGAAAGTAATATGCCCTGAAGCACATTTTAAAAGAAAAAATAAGCCAGGAGTGGTGACACACACCTGTAATCCCAGAACTCTGATAGGTTGAGGCAGAAGAACAGCAAATTGAAGCACAGCTTAGACAACTTAATAAGACTGTCTCAAACTTAAAAAAATAAATAAATAAGAAAAGGGTAGAGGATGTAGCTCAGTGTGAAGGCTTAATCTGCAATAACATACACATACACACACACACACACGCACGCACACACAGACAGAGAAGTCAATCACAATTTAGGATTAACTCAGCATTTTCTGCCTCCATCATTGATGTTTTTTCCCAGTCATTGCCATTCTTATTCCTAATATCTTCTCTTTTGGTCGCATGACCCACCAAGACTATTTCTTATATTTGTTTCCAATTTTCTTGCTAACGCTTCCTGTCAACATGCCAAGAGAAATGCCTAGCACTACGGACCATCATCTAGGCACTTGTACTCTGCCCTTATCTCCCCTCACTGTGCAAGAGCATCAGTGTAAACCTGGTGACCCTTAAAATGCAGAGTTGCTCAAGCTTAGAAAACCGAAGACTGAGATCTAGGCTATTCATATGTCATTATATTTTGAACTAATAAATTTTTAAATTGACTTCTCAAAAATTAAGACAAGGTCTCATTAAGGTGCTTATGCTGGTCTTAAACTTGCAATCTTCCTGCATCAGCCTCTTGAGGAATATGAAAAAGTGCTACAGTGCCTGGCTTGAGTTAATAGGCTATTGTGAATTACCTGGCATGTGTACACTGATAAAAGCTTTATTTTTGGAAAATATTTTCTGAATACTAAATAAACCTCACAACTCATTTAAAATTGATTACAGAATTATTGTATTATTCTGAAATTCCAATCCCAGGTATATATCAAGAAGTTGCCAGGCATTTCTAATCCTAGCACTAGGGAGGCTGAGGTAGAAAGATGACAAGTTCAAAGTTAGTCTTCACTATTTAGCAAGACCCTGTTATAAAACAAACACACAAAACCCAGCATGGTGGTGTGCCTCTGTAATCCCAGCACTCAGGAAGCTGAGGCAGGAGAATTGCTACAAATTCAGGGCCATTTGTTTGTTTGGTACTAGGAATCAAACTCAGGACTTTGTGCTTGCCAGGCAGGCACTGTGCCACTGAGCTATATCCCTGACCCTCAATTTCATAATATTTATAACATCCCTTGATCAGGATTTCTCCCATTTTATCCTTCCTTCTTTCCCATGCCCTTCTTCGTTTTTTCTTGGTAGTGGGGATCGAACTCATAACCTTGCACTTACCAGGTAGAGGTTATGCCACTGAGCTATAACCCCAGCCCTCCCTTCCTCTTTAACAGTTACTCTTCTATGTTCTTCTAAATAAGATCATCTTAAATGAGTTATTTTCCCTGGATGAGCCTCAGTTCATCAGGTGAAGAATAAACTGTGCTTCATTCTAAGGTTCACAATCAGACAGTATACTGAAATCTTTAATTTCTAAACTACCAGAAAAAAGTTACTAATACCTTCAATGAAAATTTGGAATGTATTGGAATCCAAAACTGACAAGAATGAATAAATACATGGTTTCTGCCTTCTAACATTTTGTTCCTTTGGCTACTAGCTCAGTGTTAATCCCCCTACTTCCCTCCCATGGTACTTGGGGCTCCCGAGAGCCTTTACACTAAACTGTATTCCCCAGTCATTTTCATTTCGGGACAGGATCTTCCTAATTGACTATGTTGGCCAGGCTGGGTTCAAATTTCCTATTCTCTTGCTTGCACCTCCCAGAGTGCTGGGATCACAGATATAGGCCACTGGGTTTAGGCAAATCTTACACATTATTTGTGCTGAAAGGAGTTCAATACAACCCCAAATGATTCTTGAAATTTATCAAGGGGATCCAGTACATTTTAGTTTGAATCTGTAGTAGCAGATCCAGTTAAGATTATAATCTGTCCCGTAAAATATGGAATACTATAATTCCCAAAGGGATTTTAGAATCTCTAATCTATGATTGTCTTATATATTATAAATCATCTGGAATGAGCCATTTCAAAACTTCACTAATAATAATGTGGGTTGGAAAGGAGAATTTGAAACTTTTTGATAGAACCCTCAATAATCAGATTCTACATGAAAAAGGAAACAATTTTTAGGGGTTTTTTTGCTAGTGGAATAAGACCCTTTGTACAGTAATAATATTCAACACAATTAGAAAAGTTATTTTACTCCCACTTATTTAAAAAAAACAAATTTGTTTCCTTAAAATATTTAAGGAGAAAAATATACATAATAACATATTTAAGGAAATAATTTGTAGAAATTACACTATCTAGTATTTATATATTTTTATATTGCTATCATAGCCAATATTTTTTAAATCCTTAGAAACCAAAGGGAAAAAAATGTAAATGTAAAGCAATTGACTGGAGAAGACTGAACTTGTTAGGGCAATGACAGACATGGTCTCTATGTAATCTGGCATAGTATGAAGGGTCCTGTATAACAGGATCTGGTGACCTGAATTCGAGTCCGAGGTCTCCCATTTGATGATCTGTGTGAGCTTGAGCATTTGCTATGCCTCTGCAACCTTACCTGGACAATGAGAGAATTAGGTAATAGTTTTCTCAAAGAAGTGTTTTTGGGTTTAAGTTTTAAGTAGTAGAAAAAATTTTTTAAACAAATTCTTTCCAGAAGTCCACTATTTCAAATAAGTAAACTTAAAGCTACTTCTCTTTGAAGTTAAGGTAAGGAATCCAAATGTCTGTCTGCTTTCTGTTCCCTTATTTTCCTGGCAGTCTCTAAAGTGCCACTGAAGAAGCTTTGGAGCTCCACAGAACATAGTTTGAAATCTACTGGGTCATTAAAAGCTTCACATCGCTTTCTGTTCTGTTATGTCAGAATGTCACTAATATATACACACAAATATTATACAAGTGTTTATTTCTGAGGTTGTTCTATTATAAATACATTTTTAGAAAATGAAGAAAAAGTCCAAGAAGACTTCCTATCTTAAGTCATGCTACTCTAGTTTAATACTGCCATAAAATTAAAATAATTAATTAGATCAAAGGAATATATTTTACACTCTTATTTTTGCTATGTATCCTTCTTAATATAACTTACTTTTAATTTGCTGTGAATGATTTGAAATTTCTCATTTTTATCTTTCTGTAGGAATAGCAACTTTTTAAAGAAATATACATACACAGATGCATACCTACAGTTGTTTCCAATAGCTTACTGTGTTCTTAGATCTCGTAAATCACAATTTGCAATCAGCATTAAATGCCCATCTATCCTCTGGTCAGGATCTAACTTGCTGCTCCAACCCATCAATATCACTATATGCCTTAATCCTTTCAAATGCAACTGTGACACAAAGTATTACAGACTTTTAAAAACCTGTTCTCTTGAAAAAAATTGTGGAGCATCAGTAACCAGATAGTATTCTCAAATTTCAGTGATCTAGTCCATGGAGCCGTCCCTATGCACAGTGCTCTGTTTCATGCAGTACATGGCTTTAGCTGGCCAAATCTTTTTTTTTTTTCCCCCCAATGAATCAGTAGAACAGTAAAGATCTTACTTTTTTTTTTTTTTAAAGCAGTGGCATATCAATGAGGCACAGATGTGTATTCCAACTCTGCATGGATGAGCACACTGTTCAATAGTGCTGGCTCACACGGTATCAGGGCGAGTTATCACTTCCCATGAAGGCACTCTTATCACCAGGGCCCAGAGAGGTGGCTGCAAATCGCAGCCTTTTTATTTTCAAGGCAGTTTTGCTGAACATTCAGGCTTCAAAGATTCACACTTCCAAAACTCTATAAGAGTTTGTGAACGCTCAATTTGCCAAAACTGTTTACAGTGTAATTGGGCACCATACCTGTGTCCATGAGATAGCGAAGGCGCTTCTCCACCAGCGCGGCACGGGTGTCAATTTGCTTTTGCTCATTCTCTAGTGCTGCCAATTCTCCTACAACATACTGACTGGTGTCTTTGAACCCTTTCTGTTAACGAGAACAAACAGAAAGAAAAAAAAAATCACTTGTAAGTTGCAATTTTTCCACTTAGTAAAGCACTTACCTAGAGAACCAAATATACTCTCCATATCACCCTTGGTACCAAATAGCAAGTCCTTCCCTGTGATTTAGAAATTTTTCTTATGTATGATGTATACCAAATGTTTGAAAACAGAAAATATTTCAGCTGTTTAATATTATATTTATAGTTTCATATTCAGATTTGCCAAATTTAACAAGTTAACACTAAGTTGAAAAAATTCTCCTTAGTTAAGTCAAAGTTATTTAGGCATAATTAAAAATAGAGAATTTTCCCCCTTGATGACTATCAAAATAAACCCTTAATTCAAAAGTATAATATGCAAAAGTAGAGTTTTACTAAGGAAATGATCCTTAAACTATGCATCATGAGAAAATCAGATTTGTTCCAGAATAATACAAAATTTAAAAACACATTTTTTTGCTTTCGATTTAAAATAAAAAGAAGTTTGCAGTATCTCTAGTTTACGTTCCAGCTAGCTCCTGTACTTAAATATTCTCTTTTGTTTACATATTACTAATTATTATAGCTGTACATTCTAACCTGACAGGTGGCTTGCTACATGGGATCTAACGCAAGTAGTATTCTGATTGGTTAATCTTCCATTTAGAAAATTTTTATTTCAATTGAAAAATTTGCTTTTTATAATTATTCATGTTTAAAAAGTTAACTTACAAGTTTTATTTGAAACAGCAGCATAAATCCTTAATTTGTTTGCATTTTTCCCCCCTTTTTGCAGTGCTGAGGATTGAACCCACGGCTTTAGGCTTGCCAAGCAAGTATTCTACAACAGAGCCCCAAACCTTTTATTTTCATATTTGAAATTTTAATCATTATAGGCAGGGTTGTTATTTATGGATTAAGTATTGCCCCTTTGGAAGACCTGTTTATCTTCTGACACAAAGCAGAGAGGGTGAGAAATATTGACAATTGCTTAAGTGATTGCTTTTACCACTACCACTACTTTCAAAGCTTACAACATTACTTATTCAAAGAAATAAATGTGTACAGTCTTCTATGAAATGTTTTTCCTACCTAGAAGCACATCAATCTATAAGAAATTATGAAGAATTATCTTTTTGGATTCCTTAAAAAAGAAGCAATCGACAATGATGTTAATTATAAATGTATTTTGGAATTCTTATGATCAATAAACATGTGTATCTCTACCGATAGCTTAGATAACTTCTGAACTAGTAAATACATGTGAACTCAATTTTTAAAAACTGTTAAGCTATTATGGCAGTTGCCAAATTGAAAGGTGAAATATTTTCAGGAATAAAACTGATAATTTCTCAGGATATTTTGATAAGAACTCATTTATTTTTAAAAGTCATATAAAATGGATATGCTTCCATTTCAATACAAAATATAACTGAATAATTATAAGAATAAATACTAATGATAACTTTAAAATTAGGAATAATTTCTGGAATTCTGGTGAATGTTTTCTGAACCTATCTACCAGATAGCACACATTTTCAAAAGGGACTTTTTCTCTTTTTTAGTCCCATCCAAAGGGATAAAACAAATATGGTAGTTTGCAAAGACAAAAAATAACAAAGATGTAAGAAAGAAACTTCATTGCTTTTACTGATTAGCTCAGTTAAAAATAGTATCATATTTCATAATCAGATTTCTTTAGTGTGATTATATAATATCTTCAAGTATTCTACAACATATGAATTATGTATATTATATACATATTATGGGAAACACTTCACCAGGATATGCCAGTGATGTCTTTGGTACTTATACCTTTTCAGATCTTCTAAAAGTGAGTACCTTAAAATGAGAAGCTTTTAGAGTTCTAAAATGCAATTGGTAAATCTGACTGCCCTCATAAGGACTTTAAAATCCAACAGATGATTTCAACCATAAAAACAATAAAAATATTTAGACAAACTATAGATTATAAAAATGTAGCACCATTAAAAAGAACTAGGTTTCCAGAGAAAAATTCAAGTTAAGATTTGTTCTTCCTGCTTCTGTTCCGCAGCTGTCCATCAAAAGCAGCTTTCTCCCTGCGGTCTATCAAATATTTCCCTCACAAATCAATTTTACACATGATCAGCCCATACCCCTACTGAGCTGAACCTCCCCGTTAATTAAGTGAAGAAATTACCATATATATTATATTAATGCAAACATCATTCAGCTAGTAATTCACGGCTGATCTGGATAATGGAAAGGTTGAACACCCATTAACCCAAGCCAACAAAATGGGTTGGCTGAGAAATTCTAGCAGGTCTCATGTGACTTTTCCCTCTAACTGCAGCTCTGCGGTATCTGCTATTGTAATAATTAAAATCCTCCCGGTAGATCAATACTGGAATCTCTTTATGGGAAGTGCCCTGATGGAAATGTCTCAAGGAAGCTGGGGCTGTGGAACTCTGAAAAATTCATTTTTTTTATCTGACAATTATCACCACACTGCAGACTAATTCAACAGTGCACCCCTCTCACTCTGCTTTGAATGCACTGGAGATTGACATCTTAAAAAACCTAACATCTCATTTTAACAAATAAAGGCACTATTTCCACATACAGTTTGGAATTATCAGCAATCATGAAACCACACAAAAAATTAATATACATTAAGCACTTCATCTTCTGATGGCTTCCTCTGAGTTTCAGTTATCGCTGCCTTCTCCTCATTTCCTTTCTTTGTATCTTCTTGTATTGATCTCTGCCTTTTCATCTCTTAAAAAAAGAGAGAGACATGTAAAATTATTACAAAGCTTGATATTTATGTACTAAAATATGGATTTATACTATCAGCTTTTAAATACACACACACACATATATACACATATGCAATACACATGTGTATCTTTAGATACTATTAAATCGTAAGATGGGAGAACATTTTTAAAAAGTGTTCCTACCTGGTCTATTCTCAACATATTGACTGAAAGACTGCAGTTGAGTTTTTCTGACTGTAGAATCCTTGCTGAACACAACAGGATTTTTAAAACCTTCTGTTGCTTTTTGTAATCGTTCAGTCCGGAGATCTTCTGTGCCATTCTAGAAGTAAAACATAACATGGTACAAAAGTCCTAATCTTATAAAATTACCCCTTGGGACGGCAACTTCTGCTATTTGAAACAATACTGACTTAGAAATTTTAACAACTCTTACAGAGAAAAAGGATTTTAAGGAACTTAAAACACCATAGTTCAACCACAGCTTCTGCTGCAATAAAAAACTTTGCGATCTATAGTTTAAACCCTTGATAACATTGATACATTAGATAGTATAAACCCTCCTGTCTTTTGTAGGTGGTAGGTATCACTTAAGTCATGTTCTCTTCTACTCCCCCTATTATTTGCCCCATCAGTTTGTATAGTCCCACAAACTTGTATGACAAGAAGAAATAGTTTCTAATTTTATGCCCATTGAGATAAACCACTAATGCTGGATGAAGGCTAAAAGGTAGGATTATAATACTACCCCACTGAACTGCATTTCATCAGCTATAACTTTCCAAAGCCAGATTTGTAAGTAAGCCCTTTACAGCGAAGGAAACTACAATTATCTTTTCCGGAGCTTCCTATGTTAATACTGGTAACAAATTCAAATGGTTCTATCAACAAGAAATATCCCAGAAGACTGAACCACTGCAGTGTGTGGAAGCTGCAGATACCGAGGTGCTGTGTACCAAACAAATATTTCATTTTATACCTAATCTTTTATTATTTTTATTAAGTGTTTTGAAAGTAAATAGGGAAAGGCTAAGATGCATGACTAATAGCTAAGCCTGCTGAATGCTGAAACTGGTTATCAAAAGCTACCAAGACTTTGCCCTTCCTCTGCATTGAGACAATCAGTAATGAGGGAGCCCTCCAATGGCCTATTCTCTAGCCTCAAGGAGGCCTGGGATACAGAATCCTCAAGGGAAGGTAACAGTTTATCCTTTTCCACAAACGCAGAATGCCTCATTTATAAATGTGTAAACTGCATTTTATTAAAAAAATAAAAACCCAAATCAACGCTGAAAGCTTCAAGAGAACAGATGGACTCTACATATTTTTTATAAGAACTGTTTTCAAATCTTAACTAAAGAGATTCATGCAAAGGCAATCTGTTTAAAAGCATACCTTTTGTTGGAATAATTTTAAAAATGACTACATAAGTGTGTTTTGGAAAGTAAAACCAATTTCATCTACGAAGATAATTAAAACATAAGAATGAAAACATCTCTATTTTACTTTTAAAAAGTCATCTGATATATTTATCATTAACATCATCCTTATAATATCCTAGATACTTTAGACAGAAGTACATATATATGTATTTTTTTTGAAAAGTATGGATTCTACTGTTATTATAATAACTATCCAAGAGAGTAAAAACTCAAGTTTTTATAAAAATAAACAAACAGCTAAATTTTGTTAGGCCTGGCAACATGCTAAAATATCAGTATGATTACCCAACAAATCCCATCTTAAGAAACCTTTTTATGACTGGAGACTTCTGCCACTTTACAAATGTATTCCTCTAAACCCACTAATTCAGTTAGCCTTTTCAATCTATTGTATTATTCTTAGGCCAGCTTCATTCTGCATTAAACCCACTGCAGAAAGCTAAATTGAACGCAAAAAATCAGACCTGATCCAGGCTTCCTTTTGTTCAAAGATAGAGACCAAAAGTCCTCTGTTGCTGCCACACACTTTCATCACCAATTTACAGAAACCGACTATATAGGGGAAAAGCAATGAAAGTCATTGTTTTGGGACTTCAAAGCATCTCTGTGTCAGGGGAAGGAAATCCTTTCAGTCAGCAGGGCAATCCCCATAGGCCGCAGGTGGGTGAAAAGTTACACAGGACTGAAAGCGCCCTGAAGCTAAAGAAATACTAATGATAGATACACTGTGAGGAAACGAGGAGAACATGTATGTGGGGATAATATTCTCCAAGAGCAACAATAATATTCTTTTAATGTGGCATTCTGGCTAAAATGTTATATTAGGGAAGATCCATAATGGCACAAAACATATTATCTTAAATGCTTATATTCACTCCTTTACCATCTTCAGGTGTGATGGATTCTTTTAAATATAAATTCGAAATCATTTAAACAAGAAGGTTGAGGATTATGGAAAACCATGCTAGAAATCTCTTGGCAATACTATTAGAAAAATATACACGTAGAACTGAACAGTAGTTTCTATATACCTTCTATTTCAAACTATTGAAAATAGTAATTTCTCTAAAAACTACATAAGTACATATCATGTTGACATAAATTTACTGGCTAGATAATACAAATTTTTATATCTTACTCTTGTGAATAATTTAATAAATTTAATTTAGGATTCTAAAGTGCTAATAGAAACTGGGAAACAGATACTGAGCCAAATATTAAATAAGTAAGATTTACCTTAGTGTCTTGCTCTGAGCTCTCAGCTACAGTTTTCTGAGCAGCACCAGAGAGTGCCACCTGTGGCTGAGCTTCTAGGAATTTCTTCAGCTTCAAGTCCATCAATTTACTATTTTGTTCTGTTAAATATGGACACACTATGAATAATGAGTAAAATGCATTTAGATATATAGGTTACTGATTTAGGTAATATCATACAAATATTACTGTATTTTAAAGGAAAGAAGAAAAGGACATAAGAGCCACAACAGGTCAGACCAAATACTTAGGAAGCTTTCTATATACATCAATAAACCTAAGGATAACTAAGTTATACTATAGTTAATAATAGCTATGCTTACCTGAAAAATTAAGATGTATATGATGCATATATTTATATAAGTAACTACATAGGTTATATATAATAAAACAAATTGGATTTAAGAGATTCATTTAAAATTATATTGCCATTTCAATTTACAGTATATAATGCCACTTATAACAAATTCTTAACATAATTTTGGCCATGTTCACACTATTAGAATCAATGTATAAATATATATATTTATATTGTAAGCATTGAAACAGGGTATAGGTTTACAAATACTTTTTACTTAGATGGCAGAAATATAGACTAACATGTTTTTGGAATGTACTGAATACAGATTAAAAATTAAAATATGAGTATAATTTTAAAAATAATTATAAATAATTTTAGCAATTAATCTTTAAAAATAAAGTCATTCACAAACAAGTAAAATAGCAATTTTTAATAAAATGGTTGCAAAAGACATGCCAACCATTTGGTGAATATTTTTCATAAAGATTAATAACTTTTCTAATTATAATACTCTTATTAAATGCTATTATCATTACTTTCATGCAAATTGGTCAGTTTATATTGCCAGACTTCTTTTTTTAAACAATATCTGATGAACTATGGTCAAATCAAGATAAAGATTAAATAATTCTTTATTAAAACATTATGACTTAAATTCTTTTTTTAATATGTATAAAAAGAATTTTGGGGAAAATAAAGCAAGGATAAAAACTGTAATATATTCTACATGCTTCCAGATTCAGTTTGCATTCGTATTTTTTGCTGCCATAAAATGAACCAAGATCTGAATTGGGAAGGCTATCTATTCACACACCGATGCTTACTGGCATTCTTGGGAACTATAAACAATGTATTAGTTAATTCTGAAGAGGAAGAGGGATCTGTGTTTTCACTTTTAGCATAAAATAGGAAGAGATTTTATTTTTAAAGCACAAAGGCCAAGCCTGCTAGGATTAAAATGAACCAAATGTTTAAAAAAAGTATTCCACAAAGTTGGAATAGCTGAGACTAGAAAACTTCCCTCAGCTTAACCTAAGAAACAATTTTTCCTATCTTCCCAATCTACTACAAAGAATACATGTATTACTTATTATCACTAATCTTATACTTTCATAACTGAATAGTAAGACTTCAATTGCACACTTATGGATGTCCACAGGGATGAAGGGATAATACTGATTTCTAACCAAGCCATTGGTCATGTTCTGGGAGGGCAGGGAAGCAACAACAACAACAAAATTTTTTTTTTTTTGGTGCTGGGAATTGAACTCAGGACCTTGTGCTTCCTAGGCAGGCACGTGAACCACTGAGCTATATCCCCAGCCCCCCAAAACTTTTTCATATAGAAAAACGAAACCTACCCAAATTCTACAGTATTTATGAAAGTAGTTAAAGGCAGTTCTAATTTTTAGTTAAACATTTAAAAAATTTCCCTGGACATCAGAATCCTTTTGGATTTGCATAATTAAAAAAATTAGCTTGCAACTAGCAATCATATATTTTAGTAGTAGGCCATGAAGTAACTCCTTATGGCTAGGAAGATCCTGGTTAGTTGTAAGAGCATGAAAGGAGAAGTAATAGCGTAATTTCAGACAGGAGAAAAAACAAAGCCAGTTAGTATTATAGAAGCACATCAAAAATGGAAAAAAAGAATATGTGCTGTTATTCCTTGTAGCATTTTATAGGAAAATATAATTATTAGGGACTTGTCTCCTCCTTAGCTTTAAGTCTAAGGCCACCAAAGAATTTCTACTGTTGAAAGTATTTAATTCAATATGGAACCTCTTAGGTGTACAAAACTGGATTGCTACTTGCTGACTGCTTTTAAATGCAATGCACATGGAGCACTTGCCTATTAAAAATCACTAATAAGTATCTTTATTATTATTATTGGGGGTGGTGTGTATTAAGACAGGATCTCCCTATGTAGTTCAGGTTGGCCTTGAACTCAATATATAGCTCAGGCTTCGTTTGAATGCATGGCAATTCTCTTGCCTCAGCCTTCCAAGTACTAGGATTACAGGCGGGTGCCACTACTTCCAGGTAGCTTTACATTTTAAATGAGAATTTACAAAGGTCAATTCTCAACGTGATTTATAAATTTCATCATAGACTATATGACTATTTTTTTTTTAAACTATGGTTTCACTCTTGCCAATGCTAGTCTTGAACTCATAATCTTCCCATTCAGTCTCTACAGTAGCTAGGATTATAGGCATGTCCCAGCATACCTGGATTTTTACATCAAAATATTTAAGGAGAGAAATGAACAAGTTATTGAATGTCTACAAAATGTTCCATATAACATAAAATATAATTGTGACTCTTAGTAGTAGAAAAACACAGGCTACAATTTGTTATCCCAAGATTAATGCTATTTTACCATTCAACCTAACACAAGATAACATAGCACTAATGAAAGGTGGATTTAGCTAAATGATTTGTGAGGTTATAAGGTATAATAAAACTACAAAATGAATATATTATTATTATTAATAAGATAATAAAAATATAGCCATAAATTTTGCCATGCAGCAGGATACAAAACATTTATAATTTGAAATTACCGGGAGTATCAAGGTCATTTTCTAAATTAGTAAGTTCATCTCCACCTCCTACAACAAAGCCTTCAGCAATCTCCTCGTTAGTATCTATCTCAATATTATCATTCTCATCTGTAGGAACATGTAGCAATAATGTTAGTATATTATTTATATTTTATATCGTTTTCCAAAACACTAAAGAAGAAAAAACAGTATTTCAATAAGTTATCAAATTGAAGTCTAACAGACAAGCAAGTTAAGAAATCAGTTTTAAGTCATCTTTTCCACTATTGGATTAACATTTATATTTTACATTCTTATGTCAAAGATGAATTATCATATCAAAGCAGATGCAAAAGTTTTGAGAATTTGCCACAAGCTATCTCTAAATCACTGAGCTCATTGAGTCCATGAATTTTAAAGTGTAATCTATTAGTAATCTCTAAAAATAATGCACAAAAATAAAACTGATTTGATGAAAAAGTCTTCAGACAGTATTTTTAAATTCCTTTCTTCTTTTCTTTTCTTCTTTCTTTCTTTTTTTTTTTTGGAGACAGGATCTCATTGTGTAGTCTAGGTTGTCCTAAACTCTCTGGGGGATTCTCCTGCCTCATCCTCCTAAATGCTGGGATTCCTGGTACACCACTGCAAGTCTAAATTTTATTTTTATCATTTATTAGTTTAAACACATAAAGCAATACATCACTCTTTATAAACCTGTAGCTATACTTAAGTCTCACTTTTATGATGATATTATTTTTATACTAATGAAATATTAACATAAAAGTATGATAGATTAAGAGACTTGAATACAGTACCTTTATAAAATGGAAGGCTTAGAAACAACTATGATAATACATCTCTTTTTTTTACAATACATTTTGAAAGAGCCAAAGTGGAGAAAAATTATTTTTCAAAATTAAATACATGGGAGTGAGGAAGAACACACTATGTTTTTTATAACCCTAGTAAAATATTTTAGGTCATGAATAACTAATACACTATTTTTAAGCATTAAAGCTTTGTAGTATATATTTTTATGCTCCAAATCCTAGTGATAAAATTAAGAATTCTATACATTTTAAAAGGCAAAAAGAAATAAGATGTGTCTCATATATATATACATATATATATATATATATATATGTATATATATACCACCTCCTCATGATGAGTGTAACCATTATGTACAAAATTCCACAGTTTGGGATTTTTCCCTCAACATTTACTCCTTTATGAAACTACATCTTCATGCTTGATTTTTAGCTTCCCAAATAAATATTGAGAACACTATTATTAGTAATAATAGTTACCATTTATTAAAGAAATCCCATATACTATGTAAGTCATTTAGAAGAACATTTAAAAAACAACTGAGAATGATACTCCTCCCAGGGAAGGGGTCATAGAAATGTACATATTGTTAAATGTGTTCAAATAAATAGCAAGCATATTACTCTCGGCTATGCTATTTTTAAGTATAATCTGTTGAGAGATCTTTTCTAATCAACTGCACAACTAATTTCACTCCTTTCATAAAAGTGATCATGTTCAACTTTATTCTTAAATTTTTAAGTAACTTTGTAGTACAAAAATGCATTAACAGATATTTCATAGTGCTAAAAAGATACTCAGAATATATCTTCAGCATCACTCCCAATCAGAGACAATTTAGTATTAATAGCCTTTGGGGACCTAATATATGAGACTTTGTTGTTGTCAGTCAGCATCTACTGATGATATAATAAACTAAGAACACAAGTATAAAATTCAGCATTTATTCATTTATTTATCCAAGAAACTTCTGTAGACTGTATATGCAATCTACAAAACACTTGAAGAGATACCAAGTTCTAGAAGACATTTATTCTGCCTGAAAAGAATACATTTGAAATGGTCATAGTATCAGATAGGATGGGTATTATGATATGAAAACAAGATACAGAGCAAATTCAAAAGATAAAAAGGCTCTTTGCCAATGACATTAGAAATTCTTTCTTGGGAGAACTTTTAAATTAGGCCTTGAGAGAAGTATAGAATCTCAAGAGGTACCAGTTGAAATGAGAACATTATAGGCATGAAACCAGGAAGGGGTTAGCTATGTTTAGAGAATGGAATAAATTCATAGTTGGCTCTAGTATACTTAAAAGAAAATAATAGGTTAGACTTGAAAGATAAAATTGTAGAGCTCAGAAAAGCAGAATGAGAGAATGTGAAGTTTAAATTTTACATGGCAGGAATAGAGAGACACTGATACGCTAACATGATCAGTGTAAGAAGATTAAGAAGTTTTCAATCAAACTATCTTATTGTAACCAGTCATGACATGTAGTTCACTAGTAGTACTGTAGACATTGAAGCTTATGTCTTTTATAAATTAAAGCAGCTTCAATATTATTCCTATAATATTAATCTTGCTTATATTTGCATATACCATCTTCTTTGCTTTTGGGTGTGTGTGTGTGTGGTGCTGGGGATTGAATCCAGGGCAAGAACTCTGAGCCACATCCCTAGTTCATACGGCTTTTTATATAAAAAGAAAAAAGTGGCCAAGCAACAGTTCATGGAAGTATACAATGCAGGCATCATCATCCTTCATACAAAATTGCTGACATAGGTTTTCACTTGACAAAACAGAAGCTAGAGGCAGGAAATACAGATGAAAAACTTATAGCATCAGTATGAAAAGTTTAACCTAGGATAACAGAATTGGGAGTGGGTGTATCATGACTTGAAAATCAAATGAATATTGGGTTTGGAGGATACTGAAGAGTGTCAGGATAAGGCTGGCATCACGATGGATTCCTAGCCTAGTAACTAGAATGATGGCACTACTATGAAAAGAGACAGTTAAGTATGGAAATGTGGTTGGATACAGGTCCTTCCAGGCTCTAGAGATACATATAAAATTATACTTCCTTTTACTACTCACTATTATATAGATTCCTATATAATATTAAACAGACATCACTCATTTTATTTCCAGGCTTAATGAAAGTATTATTCACCAACATGCTAAGTGGGTTAATCCAACATATCACTAACCTAAGATAAAACAATTACTATTTGGTAGGGCAACAGTAAAAACTGATCTATATAGTTCAGGTCTTCTTAAGAATGGGTTTCTACTTTCTTTCTATTTACTAACTTTGGTTTTACAATGAATCTTGAATTGTTTTCAGCAGTTAATATTTACAAACATTGGTGGAAATCTTCTACATGCATTCTAGCAGAACTAAACAATACATGCATGTTGTGTGCATAAGTGTACATGTTTAAAGATAGCACATAAGAAGCCAATTTGAAGCCAAAAAGCCAAGATAGCACATAAGGAAGGATACATACAGACAGGTTTAGATATTTTTATAGCTAACCATTGAAAATCTAGTAGGTAAGAAAGGAAGAAAGTAAAATAGAGATTCATTATTATATGAGTGAAGCGGTTTTGCAATATGGCATATTGTATGTGCAGGAACAGTTAAAAGGAGAGTAGTTATGCACTGGAATGTAAATCTGGACTCCAGCTGATAATAGACACTACAAGCAAAATACAGTGTGATTAAAAGCACAGCAATAAGGTCAATCTTGTATTTTTCTTGTATAAGGTAAACAAAGGTCAAATATCTGATGACAATACCCAAAAGAATATCTGTAGACCAAAAAAGAAAAAAAAAAAAGATTCTGTGGTTATCATTAAACAGCCCTGCTCTGATTGTCTTACATCAACTTGGCTCTCATTAAGAGTTTAACCATATGTGTGGCCACTGCCAAAATCCTGGACATCCAGTGTGCTATGGGAGAAGTAATCCCAGTTATTTGGGACTCCTTAGCAGGAAACCCGTCTTTAGCAGATTCTCACATCATCTGTAGAAGCTTTTTGCTTCATTTTGCTTAGCTTTCCCTGTTTAGCTTTCCTTTCCTTTTTCCTTCCTTCCTTCCCCTCCCCCCCCTTTTTTTTCCTTTTTCTTGGTAATGGAGATTGAAATCGGGGCCTTTACACTGAGCTACATCCCCAGATTTTTTTTTCCCCTATTTTGAGATGGGGTCTTGTTACACTGTTAAACTACCCAGGCTGGACTTGAACTTGTGACGCTCCTGTTTCAGTTTCCTATACTGTCAAGATTAAGCCATGTACCACCACACCTTTACTTGGCTTTACTTCTCTGTCAACTTCATAAATCCAATCCTTACTTTTTAACATTTCTGAATGATGCCAAATTCAGGTCTCCAGTTTCCTCACTGCAGAGAAGATACCCATTCTTTGGGTTGTAATACTGTAATTTTTTGCCTACTCTAGTCCTGATATATCCTTAGCTGAGGTTGGGTTATAAAGACAGAACTTACCATAAAGCTAATCCATTAATTACTCTTAACATTTCTAGAGTTTGCAACTCACTTGGCATTGCTATCTGCTCATTGCTGGGGAAAAAATTCAAAAAAGATACTGGATTCCTTTCCATTCTACTATTATTTTTCTCCTACTTGGCTCTGTCATGCCATAAGAAGGTGGCATTAGTAGCATTAGGGCATAAGAATGTGGTTTTTTTTTTCCTATCATTTAGC
Source organism: Hydrochoerus hydrochaeris (assembly GCA_004027455.1). Classification (NCBI taxonomy): domain Eukaryota; kingdom Metazoa; phylum Chordata; class Mammalia; order Rodentia; family Hydrochaeridae; genus Hydrochoerus; species Hydrochoerus hydrochaeris. The sequence continues at coordinate 63,563 of PVLA01001087.1, forward strand.
GATAGGATATTTCAAATATCTGAATTTTATGATAAAAGAAACACTGTTATTAATAACAAATCAATGCAAACTCTCAAAGCATCATATAAATGTAGTCATGAGTAGTTTTTGATGTTATTATCAAACAGTAGTATAGAAATTACAATAACAGGGCTGTTTAGCCCCATGGCAGAATGCCCGCCTAGCATGTGCAAGGCCCTAGGTTTGATCCCCAACAATGTAAAACAAGACAGAAAGAAAAAGAAATTATAATCATAAACCTTGTGATAAGGAGTTAAAAAGGTAAGGTGAAGGATTTAACAAAGATATTAACATAGTGAGAAGTTTCTGGGGACAGATCCAAAGCTCTCTAGGAAAAATACTTTCATTTTTATGGGAAAGTAGGATGCCACAGGTATCACTTAGAAAACAGTAAGTTTTTAATATAAGTAATAAATGAGAGGTAACAGCAGTAACTCTCAGTTTACGTTGAAGAAACTTATCACTGACCTAGAAATAGCTTATCTTTATTTCAGCCCTCTAAAGTCTTATTTGAGTTTTCACTTGATATTCTTACCAGGAATCAAACTCACAACTGCGTGCTCGCCAGACAGGCGCTTATGCCGCTGAGCTAAGTCCCTGGCCTCACTTGACTATTCTTTAAGGTGATCTTAGCATTCTAAGATTAACTCAGGACAAAGACTTCACATGTTTTGGTAGACAAATAGGTTATACCACTTTGAAATAAAAAGTCCACAGGTCTCTTGAATATATTTCTATTAAATACAAATATAAAAATGTTTCAAATTAAAAATAATGAAATTGAACATTGAAAAGCAAATTTAATATTATTTTACACATAGCTTAATGTTTTTGTCCCAACATTAAGTTTAGCATAATCTCTGTCAATATCGAAAGAGGTCATCTAAGAATAAGAAGAGAAAGAAGGTTTTTTAAAAGAAACTGATACAGGACTTACTAAGAATTCATACACATCAGAGATTATGAATACTATGAAAGCTACTTTTTAGAGATCTCATGCACAGGGAAGATGGGGCTAGAAGTAAGATCAGCAGTGAAGTATGTACATAGCAAGCAGAAGACCTGGTTTGATCCCCAGCAAAAAACAAAATAAAGCAAGACCAAGTGAAAGTCTTTCATGGCAAAGCTCACTACTAACAAGTCTTACAATCTAGATGTTGATGACTTAATTGAACTTTACTTACTCCTACCACATTTAATGAGGTATCATAGGATATTACAAAGCAAGGTCTCATGAATTTTCCACCATTAAAAAATATTTTTTGAGTTGCTAAAAATTAAACTAAAAAGTTTATCTGGAAATAGGAAAGGTTACGTTCTGATTACTGTGCTTCCTGTAGATTCTTGCAACATAGCAATAGGTTGGAAGCTATGTTTTGATATAACATTTTGAAGTCAGAATAAAAAATTCTAAAAGGTCCACTGCAGATTTCTGGGTTGCCTGTAGAATATGATACAAGATTCTTTAACTCACCTCCAGATGCCTTTGACCTTTCTTTCAACTTTTCTGCAGCCATTTCACCATAGCTGGGAAGTTCTGACATCTTTACTCCAGATCGAGCTTCTGCTATTAGCTGACGAGCTCGCTCTCTCAGCTGCCGACGTCTCTCTTCATCTTGCTGCTAAGATATATTGAACAGTTGCCAACTCAGTAATTGACAGAAATGCAATTTCATTTTCAATCTGATCATCATGATAGTAACTGGTTTACAGCATGGTGCTTGGCCCACACTATAAATAGGATGCTCTATATCAGTTGGATGTCACACCATTTTAAAAAGACATCCTAGAATCAGATTTTTAAAAATATTAACAAATTATTGTATTAAAATTCAAACTAAAGAATGTTTTATAAAAAGTATTACTGAGAAAATAGCAGGAATTACATTAATAAAAGAATCTGGTTTTAGAAGAAAGCCATAATGCTGGGAACAGAATTCCAATTAATATTTTCTTAAGAATATAATTTAACTTGCTATTTTTTAATAAAGGCATACAGCACTGGCTGAAAGACACCTTTTATAGTAGAAAATGCTGCTATGATATGTTGATCAAATATAGGAATGGTATTTTTCCAAGAGTGAAGACAATAGATTAGTACAAAATTCTGATTTAAAGATCACTAACAATAATATCCCAATAGTGATATAAAATTCTTTTGGGCTATTTACTCTTCTGAAAGAGGAATGCATATTGAGAAGAAAATAAATGTAGCCTAAAATATGGTTTTTGAATGTAAAATAACTAAAATCTACAATAATGATAGCTATTCCCTTCTGAAAGAGATTATTATAAATTATAAATAATCAATGTGAAATTGCTTTGTAAACTGGAAAGCATATAAAATAAGGCATTATTATAATAAAAGACTGAAATCATCTGGCTTCAATATATCTTTGCATTGTTATCTTTGCTTAACATCTAACTCCTGTAAAATTTCACATCTCCTTATACAGAATGTTTGTACCAGGTAGCTCCTTGTGGGTTTGGATATATCTTTCCTTTTCCTGGACTGCATTTTTCTTATATTATTTAACTTCTATTCATTCTTCAAAATTCAACTTAGATCTATCAAACCTCCTCTGATTGCTCCCTCATCACCACTGATGGAATAAAGTGTTTCTTCTATGTTACCATAGAGTGTCACGTGTGTATGTGTGTTAATTCTTTCTAAAAGAATATTGGCCAAGTTATAACTCTGTCAGGCGCTTCCTTCCCTCTAGAACTGAGTTACTTGAAGGCAGGAGCTATATGTGATTTATCTTTGTATCTCTGATCTTTAGTACATACCTAGTACCACACTAGGAGCTACAAAAATTGCAAGCATGAACATTTACAATTTATACTCTCATAAAGCTTATGATATAAAGGAAAAGAATAGCTAATTAAAATAACAAAGTATGATCAAATGCCACAAGAACTCAGAAGAATATTTTTGGCTGAGGGACAGAGAGAAGGCACATAATCTAGTTTTCTTGCACATAGTAAAAGTACTGATATAAAGACAAGGTAGAAAAAATAAAGCTGGCAGATATTATAAAGGCCCTGTTTAACAGGGTAAAGTGTTTTCATTTTATTCTAAAACATCAGGGACCACTGAAGTTTTTGTTTTTGAGGTACTGGGGGCCTTTGTGACAGGGTCTTGCTAAGTTGCTAAGATGCTCAGCCTGGGCTTAAACTTGGGATCCTCCTGACTCAGCCTCCTAAAGTGCTAAAACTTCAAGCCTTAAAGGTCCATACCACTTTGTCTGAATGATTAACCAGTGGTTTGAGAAAGATCAATCTAGTAACAGTGCATAAGCTAGGTCAGCATAAAGGGACTGGAAAGAGACTACTTTGAGGCATGTGTAAGAGTCCAAAAAAGCTATCATGAGATACAGGAAGACGTGGCAATAGTAATAAAAAGGAATGAAACGAATGCATTAGATATGGAACTGGTATATACACTGTATATCGATTCTTGGTAACCAGATGTAGGGTGAGGAAAAAAATGACTCAGACATTTTAAGGTTGGGCAATTAGAACTATGGCACTAATAGAAATAGAGAAACTAAAAGGGACTACAAGATATGAAGGGAAAGGGGAAATGTGACGTAAGGCAGACGGGTCTGGGGAATTAGTAGGACAGCTTAGTAAAGATGTTAGGTAGCTGGAAAGTGAATTGAGTCTGTCTATGATGTGAAATCAAATTAGGACTAAAGAACTGACAGATGAAGTTACAAGAATATATAAAAGCACCTAAAAAGGTACCCGCAAGTAAAAAGAGGGCCGCTGCTTAAAACAAGAAAAATATCTATGTTTAGATAAGAGGAAAAGGACAGAAAAAGACCGGCAGAACAACAGTTAACATATTTTGCAAATCTAAATGGAAGAGGATTTAAAGAAAAAGAGCAAGCTGGGCATGGAGGCACACATCTGTAATCCCAGCATTCGTGGGGCCGAGGCAGGAGGATTGCTGTAAGTTTGAGGCTGGTGTGGGCTACATAGTGACTTCAAGATTAGTCTGAACTTTATAGTGAGACCTTGTCTCGAACAAAACAACCTTCCAAACCCCAGGTAAAACCAAAAGAATAACTGCAGCAAATGTTAGAAGTTAACAAATCTAAAAAAAAAAAAAAAGTTAATGAATCTGAATATTTAAAAAAGAGCAGTCAGACTGCATGAACAATATCGTTAGAAACAGAGGGAGAAATCAGATAGCAGAACTCATATCTAGGCAATTCTTTCAGTGTGTGGGTGTATGTCTCTGTGTTTGTGTCTTACTGGGACTGAGCCCAGAACTTTCACACTGAGCTACATCCACAGCCCTTTTATTTATTTTGAGAGAAGGTCTCACATTAAGTTGCTAAGGTGCCCAGGCTTGACTTGAACTTGTGATCCTTCTACCTTAACATGAAGGGTACTGGCATTATAAGCATGTATCATCACACTTAGTTTCTTTTACAGATTTTGACACAGTTATAAATCAAGAAAGCTGTCAAAATTAATGAGTATATTATTTGGGGTGCCAAGTAGATCCGGAAAGAAGTTTCAGAGTTCTCAATGGTCAAACTGGGACAGTTTTGGTATCAAAAAGAATAATGAATTGAATCAATGAAATCACACACTGATTCAATAAAGATTCGGGTCCAATAGGATAGTGAAAAAACAAAAATTCATTGTTACCACTTGTGGCAACCTTTTAAACAACTCTTAAAAATTAGTAATCAAAGGAAAAGAATCAATGGTCTTTCTAATAGGAAATGAGCTTTAAGATACTTAAATAGTTCTAGTTAATGGAAGTCCTACCTTATAAAATAGTATCAGCTAATAAATGTCCTTCAAAAAGAAATACAAAAAAAACTCTACGTATCATAATGATTATGGCAATGACTATCAACTACTATTAAAGTTCTAAGATAAATGTTTGATGGAACATTTGTGTGGATATTAATAGTATGAATATTCATACTATGCTTTTTTATTTTTTGAGACAGAGTCTCACTCTGTAATTCAGGCTGGTCTTAAACTCACTATGTAGCACAGGTTAACCTTGGACTCACATCAATCCTACTGCCTCAGATGCTGGGACTACAGGCATGCACCACCACACCCAGCTTGGATTACATTTTCCAAAGATAGTCACAACTGTATTTCTCTTATCACAAGCTCTTCTGCCCCTCTCTCAACAAGAGGTAGAGTTTAATTCTGGGCTCCATTTCAGTGACCTATATATAATCAGTACAATATGGAAATGTCATAGATGATTCCAAAGTTAGGTCAGAAAAGTTCTAGTTTTCTTGAAATTCTTGCATTCTGCATACTCTTTGGAAGCCCAGATGTCATGCAATAGGAAGCTCAAGACATAAGTACTCCAGTCACCCGTCCCAGTGAAGTTTGGGTCATGTGGGCCCAAGTGTTACACTTAATGTAAGTGAAGAAGTTTTCAGGGCTGGGGTTTTGCTCTGTGGTAGGGCACTTGCTTAGCATGTATGAGGCCTTGGGTTGAATTCCCAGGACCAACATTCAGAACAGAACAGAACAAGACAAGCCTTCAGTTAGTCTTGGTTTCCAGTCATTTCAAAATATTTCAGTTATTCAAACCTTCCCAGCTGATGCTTCAGACAATGTGGAACACAGAAAAAGCATTTGCAACTCTGATCTGCCTGAAGTCCTGACCCACAGAACCTGGGATCATATAACAACACTGTTTGATGTGGTCTGTTGCCCAGCAATATTCTGAGCATATATTATATATTTAAGTAACACCACAAAGATTAACTTTAGTTGCAAGAGGAAATCTAAATGTAAATGGAGAGATAAAAGCTAGTTCCAAGACACCATTAATCTAGGAGTTGGTCTTAGCATCATTAAAGTTGGATCATTCATATATTATACATTTTTTGATATGAAGCACACACTACCTATAATATTTTACCCTAAGTGCTCAAAGTGAATTGACGAAGCATTTAGAATTTCCAGTATCATAAACATGAGGGATACAGAAACATGACAAAGGACACAACAAGAAAGCAACCAAGCAAATCTTTAAAGTAGGATATTCAAGACAATTTACTTGGTCACTTTAATACATTAGAGTTAAGAAAACATATGTACAACAAGAAGTAACTAAACAACCACCACTACCAAACAGACAATATAGCCAGATTCAATGGATAGTGCTAAATTAGATACTAGATCAACCAGCCATAAAAAAAATTTTTTGAGTCAACTAGAAAAATCCAAATATAATCAGAATTTAAACAAAGGAAGTAACACGTTTGAAGAAATAGTTTATACAATAATGATCTCATTCTGACAAAATGAACACAAATTTGTCATAGTGGAGACTTCAGAGGGTCAAAATGTAATCATTTTCTTTTAACTGCTCTCATTTTCTGAAATAAAAATGTATTACTCTAGTAATAGTTACCTTGATAGTAATAATAAAAATATAAATCTCAAGAGAAGGAAGGAAAATGATGAGATGACAGGCTATATGTTATGTTAAGAGTAAAAGAGAGATCTAACATTCAAAGGAAATTCTCTTAGTATAGTACTTTTGAAACACAATCTTATTTATGGGTAGAGCAGTTTGAAGTGAGCAGGGTGAGACTGGAGATGCAAAAATAATATCTAAAAATCATTAGTTCATTGTCAGTATTTCTGAACTTGGAAAAATATATTAGGAATAGCAGAAAATGCAAGCTTGACAGTGATGTTAGTGATAGTTGCTGTCATTTCCTGAATTTCTATGTACTAAGTGCTTCATATACATGATTTCATTCTCACACAATCCTATTTTTTATTTTTTACTAACAAGCATATTTAGGTTTCAAGTCCCAGTGTCACTCAGGTAGAATGGATGTCTGAGCCAGTTCAGCCCATGTCTGCTTGACACTATAGCCCTTGCTCTTAACCACCAAACTATTTGATCCAAAAAGTATCAAATTACATGACCAACTGAGGAAAACTGAGGTCTTACTAAACTTTTATCTTTCAAACTTAAGGAAAGTTAAGAGCGCTGATAATAACCATTATTTAATATTCCTCAGGCAACTAGATTTAAGTGAATTTCACTCCATGAATAATAACTTCTTACAGAACTGAAATTTGGTGGTTCAAACTAAGATGAAGTGGTTTTGGGTCATTTTAACTGAGTTAAAATGAAATAAATCATTCTGCCTTTCTAAATATGACATGGAAATCTCATTTTTTTCCCTTGAAGCTACCAACTCCCTTTCTCTCCCCGGACAATATCCCTATCTGCAAATGCTTCTGAGAGCTTACCAAGAGTGCAATTTAAAGGAGACAGTCATTAGTAAAACCAACTCTAAATACTAATTACCACACTTTATCAATTTCCATGTAAATTGTTTGTTTGTACTTATTTACCCATCATTGTTCTCTACACAATAGAAAAAATGCAAATTAACAAATCAGAATGCAGCTCTAATGGGACTTTCTGTTTATAACCATTAGCCCAGAGGTGTGCTGTAATTCAATTCTCAAGTAGCAAGATTTAGCTTCATTAACAGACAGCAAGGGCAGGTTACAACTCATAAAACCCTACAGTAAACAAAGTTTATGGACACAGCACAAAATCTTGAGCCTGATTGACAGAATTCTAGTTCCCTATCAGATTGCCTTAATTTACTTTTCTACTAATGTCCTAATGCCACAGACAATTCTGCTTGGGCCTAGAGTGCTCCAGTGGGATGGCATATCTGCATTGTTTGTTTTCTTACCCTTTAACTTTCCTTAAGAAAAGAACCAACTGTGAAAATAAAGGTTAATTGTTAATGTCTTGAAGGAAGCACTTGTAATTACAGCAATTGATTATGTGATCAATTTTAGTTTAATTGACTAATTTTTTAGTTTAACTGATTAAACCAATTCTTTTTTATTTTTATTGATTCAACTAGATTTTTTAAGGTTAATTAATAGTTTCTTAGTCTCCAGATTCATGCTAAAGTATTTCATTTTAATTTTTATGTGTAGGTTTAGTTTAATCAGTTTGTACAGTAATATTTAAAGAACAAACAGCAACAAAATCTATACATTTTTTTTTAACTAAAAGAAGTATGTTGGTCATATCCAAAGATAACATGACCAGAAAGGGACAATGATTACTTCATTAATTTAGTATAGCATTCAACACAAACTGTTCAAATATATAGGTAATATTTCTGACAATGATAGTTTGTTTGCCTAAATCTATGTAAGTATAGAAATGTGTTTTTGCTACCCATTTTGACTATTCTGCATTCCAAAGAATACAGTGACTTACTATTAAATAAATCATTGATTTACCAGGGTACTGGGAAAAAAACGCAAAAAAAAAAAAAGAAAGAAATCTTTTCATTGGAATTTAGTGGTAAAACAACTTAGAAGGCTGCTGTCATTAAAAGGAAAAATACACTTGAAAAATTCAACACGTAAGAAATCTTTATATTTTTCATTTACTTGCATAGGCTAACTAAGCACTGAAGGAGTTTAAATTTCCTATTTCCAAGAATGGCTTTGATGACATATATGTTTTTCTACATAGTATTAGAGTTGGACTGAGTTATATTCAATAATTTTTTTAAGAGGGATGTATTCTTTGGAGGGTTTGATGGAAGCTGCATTTTTGGTAGACTTACCCCCTGATGACAATCTTTTTACAACTTATAATAAATTTTTCAGTAAATATCAGTTATCTGTGCTTTCACACACATACATGAATTATCTCGTTTATTTCTCATGGTTCTGTGAACCAGCTACTATCACCTTGATTTGTTAGACATTAAATCTCACTTAAATATACTGCCCAAGGTCACACAACTTGTAAATGGAACAGTAAGAAATACATTCAGTGTCTGCGTGATTTTAGTGCACTGGTCTATTCTATTACATAGATAGTTTAAAAGGATTTTTCTGAGGCCTTAATGTCATTCTAATTCCTAGAAATTCCAATTCTTTATGTATATTTGGACTATTTAGATAAATTTAAATTTCCCTTTGTGCTACTGAGAATAAGTAAGTAATTTGTTTATATTTACTTAAAACTTAGGCTTCCAACTTTATAAGCCTTTAGAAAAGTTATGACTGTTACACATTTAAACCTTTTCTTCTTTGCTGACATCTTCAGAATGCTACAGTCCTGCTATAGTGCAAAAAGACTGCTATGGTGCAGAAAAGAGCCCAGATTCCAACAAACCAGATTTAAAATATTCAAATACAGAAGATAGATTAGAACTATTTTGGATATAAACGGAAAAAGTATATAGCCCTTTCAACAGCATATCTTCAAGTTTCTATTTTCCTTATCGATCTGAAATGGTCTACAATCTGCTATACATAGATGCATTAGTAAAACCTGACAATTTAAGGATAAACTCTTCGAGAATAAGTAATGTAATTCCTTGTTTCCTTTCCATAAAAATGTACTGGTATGCAATTTTTATATTTCACAGTTCACCGACATCTAGGCAAGCTTTCTTCTACTGCTTCAATGGTGCTACTTTTAATTTTATCCTCCTTAGTTGTAGTAATTAAAGTGATCAGCAGTGGCATCCCAGCGGCTTTGACACAGCTACAACCCCCTAGCCGACTTGCTTTTAAAGAGAAGGAGAAGAAAAAGACTATAGAGTTTCATTTCACAGAGAACAAGAAAATCAACCTTCTCCAGTCCTCAACTTTATTCAATTGTTCTTTCAGCAGCCTTTGGATCTTAAGAATCAAATAAAAATGGCTGCCATGGGGGGTCCTTTTTATACTTGCCGCAAATGTCACCAACTGACATTACTTTAGCCAAAAAATGATGCCATGGATTTGTGAAGGTGAATTAGAACATGAGAAACTGTCAGTGTAACTGCTGAGCTCATTACCCTCCCAAGGTATCTTTCATAACATTAGATATTTTTATTCTGTCAGCTGAAAAACAGAGGTTGTGAATTTTTTCATTTAAGAGACAAGTCTTTATGTTTTTATGAAATAAGCTTTAACAAAACTTTAAAAACATTTTATCAAATAATGTACTCTGTATCCTTACTCTTTATAAAACTGTATTTAGAACATAAAAGCATTTTATTTCCACCAATGAAAGTCAACTTCCATATCTTTTACCTCCCTCAATAACACAATATACTGTGCCTATTTGTGTTATTTTTTATGTTTACAATCTTATTAATTGGACTATAATTAATTGGGTTAAGTAAATTTTAATCTTTTTTTTAAGAGTTTTACTTATACTGTTAATATTTCTTAGGATTCTGTTCTCTAAATGGTTCTTGATATTGCTCAGTTTTTTAGGAAAGAAAGAATTTGACTGGCCCCCTTTCATCATTAAGACAAGAAGCACAGCTCTATTATTAGGCATTCAGAATGGAAAGAGAGAGACAGAGACACAGAGAGAGACATAGAGACACAGAGAAATGTGTGAGAGAGAAATAAAATAATGTGCTTGTCTCAGAGGCAGGGATTGTCAAAGTATACCTAGTACAGTATTCATTTCTTACAGAAGACAGAATAAAACTACAAGATTTTTAAAAGTTTTAGGTAAAGTAGCAGATATTTTACTGCCAACTTGATCAATTCTTGATTGAATGAACAGGATTTAGAATGAAACATTAAAACTGTTTAGCAGATCTTTTCAACCCATTTCAAACTTTTCTTATGCTAGTTTGTAATATAAGCAGACATGCTTATAAATGGCCACACCTGCTCATTTCTCTGGGGATAGCCTGATCTCTGCTTCTCTAACAAAGAAAGAAAAAAAATCAGCCTTTCTTATTGCAAAACAGAGTGGAAAGTCAAAATCTTTCTCAAGTTTGCCCCATCTGGTGAGATTAAATCTTTGATCAACCCTGGGGATTACATTTATTTTAGTAGTAACCACAAATTTTGGATTTGTTCAAAATTATATAGGCAAAATGGTAAACAGAATGTGACTTTTTAAAGTTTGAGATCTAGTTTTTAGCGTAAGACCAGAAAATATAAAAAGGACTAATTCAGAAAAAATACACATGCATTTTAAGAATTTAGAGTTCATTAGTATTCAGTTCATGAAACTGAATATATCATTCGTTTTTTAAACTCATTTTTTCAAAGTACAGCAAATATTTTTAATTGTAGCATCTGTTTTGCTGAGTACTATATCATGATGTACAAATAAATGATTCTAATCATAAAAAAGCGTGATAAAACCAATATTGTTAAATGAGCCTTTTTTTAGGTGTATAGAAGCAATCTGCAACAGTTTTATATTCCAAATCAGTAATCACTTTCATTCATTTAACTAATATTTAGGAATTTCTAATAGTTACTGTATTTTCTTAAAAATAATTATTTTAAGATTATAAAATCAATTAGTTTGTGTTTTTGAAAACTTCAAATTATACTAGCAGAACTAATGGAAATAGTGTTGGGCCTCTAAAAAGAGAACCCTTTGATAA
>PVLA01001087.1:80000-219770 GCA_004027455.1 Hydrochoerus hydrochaeris
GCAAGCTAAGAATATATTTTCTCAGAAGTCTAGAAACCATTGTTAGGATAGCAGACTTCAAAACAAATTTAGACATAATAAACCATTATTTAAATCATAAGGAATAAAAACCACTGCCCTGCACAGAGATATTTATGCTGAACACAGAAGCACACCAGTATTCCAGTCCTCTAAAAGTCAACTGTGTAACGTACATTAAATCTTTTGATGACTGTGTTGAAGACACAAAAAATATATTTTTACCTCAGTATCCTAGGCAAAAATATTTTAGCTCTGTGTAGAAAAAAATCCTTATATAAGATAAAATATTGACTTTAAATGTTATTCAAACTTTTAGATTTCTGATACTGATGTCTTTTTTAAAAATGAAATTAATTAACCTAATTCTTCCTAATAATAGAACTGACAATATGTGTAAATAGGAAAATAATGTAGCTTAAATTTATTTTGATGCTTTCATTTCAAGAAGCTATTTAACTGTTACATCCTAATTAAAACATATTCTTAACAACATTCACTTAAAACATACATGTATAAAATTGACAGAAAAAGTTACTATCAGGGATTATCAAAATGATGCTTAGGTTTTTTTTTTTTTAACCAAATAACTGGTTTTTTTTTAAATCTGGAAATGATCTAGTGATCTTGTCTAAATGTACTAAAATTATCAGCATGACAGACTAGCTCTATTTAAATCAATATTTTGCAATCAACATCAAAGATGTAAGGCTGATGTCCTACCCCTCACAGCAACAAAATACCTGTTGAAGGTTTAATTAACAAAAAGAGCAGCCTGTATTCTCTTGGTTCTTACTACATAAGTCATTTGGATTCATTTTCAAAGACCAGTAAAGGGGAAAGAAATCACTGTTTCTATCTTTTTGGACTTGTGATCTTTGCAGTTAACTAAGGACTGACCAAACTAAAATCTCTTTTCATTTATACATTTTTTTTAGAGGACTTAAATATTCTGGCAAACCTTTGAACACAAACGCTGCAAATGTCCTAGGATTTGCTGCTAACTTGCACTTTGATCCTGCCACTTGCTAAACGAGAACAGTCTCCTATCACAAATATAGTACTTAATGGGAGGGCCACTATAATGGGAGAATCGTTACACTGGCAGATTAAATATTGGAGGGAAGAAAAACAAACTACCTCAAGTCTGTTTTATAATAATAGCACTGTAACTTTTTTCTGATGTTTTTTGTAAAAAGGCTTCCAGACACCTAATAACTATTTGCAAATCATACTATTTGCTATATAATATTAATTTAAAATATATTTCTAAATTTACTAGTTGTTGTAATTAAATAATTAGATTGAACATCCACCCTCAATCTCTTAAACTCTATATTTACAAGATTATTTCATTCATTCTTAAAAAAATAAAAATAATGGGGCACTTCCAGGAAGATGGTGAAGTGGTAAGCAACAGAGAAAGGGCCTCTCTGAGATTTGATGTCCAGACACTGGACTATGTCAATGTGAGGAAGAGGAGGGAAGTGGGTCCCCGGGACTCAGGAAGGATCCGAAGCGAGATTTGAAGACCACAGGGAGAGCAAACAGAAAAACTTCAAGGAAAAGGAGGCGGCAAACAGCACTTTCTTCCTGAACACCAACTCACTGTCTGGAGGGGTGGTGTGAACCTGCAGAAGCAGTGACCCCTGGTCACCCAGAGGTCTCTATGGAGAAACACACCAGTGGAATGGAGCAGTGGACACAGGGTACTGCAGTAGCTGGGGAGTTATTTAGGTTCAGATTTAGGTTAGGAGTGGGTGATTGGCCAGGAGCCATCTTGGATAGGACCCAACTGAGGTAGAAACTCAGAGCACTCCTGGTTCCACCTAGCAGCTTCAAGCTAGTAAGAGGTGCTCAGATTGCTGCAGTCAAAATGGGGTCAGCTTCCAGGCTCATGGCAAGAAAACAACCTGAACTTCAGTGGAAATAAAAGCACAGGCTCACTGGTATTATCTACAATCCCACTGTAAAGCTACTGCTGACTTGCTGGGATTAATCCACAGGGATGTGGACTTTGTCTTCCCATGTTGTGTACCAGTGACAACAGAGGTACACCTTGAAGTGGGCATTTTTTTTCCTTGTTTTGTTTTTCTTCCTCTCATTTCTCATTTTCTTTTCATACTGTTTGCACTCTTATTTTTATGTAAGTGTGAACATGGTTTCTAGTTTTTTGTTGTTGATCTGTTCTTGTTTTTATTTCTTCATTTTCTCTTTGTTTCCTGTCTTTTGCAGTTTCCCAAGTTTGTGTAATCTTCCTCTGTCCTCTAGCCTTCCTTCTAATCTCTTCTACTTTTTATATTTCTCTTTTTTCTGGCAAACCCCTTTTAAATTTTCTCCCCTGAAGATAAAACCACCATATTGAAGGCTTACTTGCTATATTCAATTTTCTGGTTTATTTTAGATTTTGTTATATAACCACAAATCTAGTTCATATGGTTAAAGGTGGCAAAGTAATAGTTACCTCAGTTTGACATTTTCTACATTGTATTTCATGCTATACTATAGATTGAAGCACTTTAGCCAAGGTGACACAATTGTTCTAATCAGTTGTTTTTCTTGGTATACCAAAACTGATTGTATACAGCTCATAAAAAATACTATAGGTTATTGTCAAAGAACGAGGAGCTGGGCCAAATAGGCAGCAACTTATCATCCCCAATAATTTGAACAGGTAAGATCATGAAACAGACTCAAAACCTAAAAGCCAGCTACACCTGGAAAACACCTCTGAGAAGCAGTAATTTCCTAAGGGTTCTAAATACTAGCAATAAAGTAATTTACAAGCATCAACCCAGGAATTAGAGAGAGAGAGAGAGAGAGAGAGAGAGAGAGAGAGAGAGAGAGAGAGAGAGGAAAAGAAAAGAAAAGAAAAGAAAAGAAAAGAAAAGAAAAGAAAAGAAAAGACTTAAACAAGATGCAACCCCAGACATCCAGCTCACTAAAGGCAAACACAGGGACATTGATTGATGGGGACAATCCGAAAGTTACCTACCTGGATCTTAAGTAGTAACAGTGGAAATAGAAAAGCAAATGTATGAGGCTCTATAAAAAATAAAATTAAATCACTAATAATTTCTCAGATACCTACATGCTTAGTGACTCTAGAGCAGATATGGATAAAAAAAAATAGAGAAGCTTAGGAAAATGATGGAAACCATGAATGTCCAACATAGGAAAGAAATAGAATCCATGGAATAGATTCAAACAGATATTCACCAGACTGAAAATTCCACTGAAAGTATACGTGGCAGAGTGGGCCAGCATGAGGACTAAATATCAGATATGAAAGATAGGTTTGCGCTTTACAATGACTTAAAAAAGGATGTCTTAAAAATACCAACGGACCACAAGAAATCACTCCAGAAGCTGCTAGATGATGTGAAGAAGAATAACCTAAGATTGACTGGAATAAAAAAAAAAGCAGGAAATACTACAAAAAATATTTTAAAAATCTGTTTGCAGACATTGTGGCAGAAAATTTCCCTGTCAGGGAAAAAGAATTTGACATATAGATAAGCAAGGCATACAGAACTTCAATTAGCTATGATCAACAAAACAAAACAAAACTACAGCAAGGCATAATAGTCAAGATTCCAGAAATTCAACATGAGAACAGGACATCAAAAGCTGTTAGAGAAAAGAAACAAATCACCTGTAAAGGAAAGACCATCAGAATCACAGCAGACTTCTCAACACAGACCCTCAAACTGTTTGGAATGAAGGATTTTAAGCCCTAAAAGAAAACAAACTCCCACCTAGATTAATATATCTCACAAAACTATCTTTCAAAATTAATGGAAAAATAAGATACTTCCTTGACAAAGAACATCTGAGAAAACTTATGACCATGAAAGCAGCACTCCAAAATGTTCTGAAGTACACTGTAGTACACTGCACCTTGAGACCATACTCTCCAATGAAATACACTGGACATACATCTGTAAATACCACATGTTTTCCTCTGGTGTGAGAAACCAAAAGTATAAATCAGAACCAAAATGTGCAACAGATATTGTGAAACTGGAAGAATATGTTCAAATGGGAGGGGGAACTAAAGAAGGGGGAGGAGAAAAGGAAGAAAGGGGAAATTTAAAAAATGACAATAGAAGGAAAACATGGACACAAAGCTTTTGTAAATAAGGAGGGGAAAGGTGCTAAAGACAGGGTAGGGGAATGGGGAAAAAAGAATCAAGGTATGTTATGTACAGATACAAATTCTCTATGATGACTGTGATTATTACATATACTTAAAATAAGCTTAATAAAAAAATAATTAAACTTACATAGCATCAATCTTCTGGTAGGTTCAAAGTGCTTTACAAATATTGTAACAAAATTTACAATGACTGAGAGTAGCAGCACTGTTTTATGTTTTATTTTGTAGTTTATTAATTCTAAACTTTAGCACAGACAGGGATATAGCTCAGCGGCACATGCGCCTACCTGTCAAGTGTGGGTCCTAAATTCCATTTCTGCTACCAGTAAATAAATAAATAAATAAATAAACGTTAGCACTTCAAGAGCCAACATTTGTTTCAATATCAGTATAATCACATGAGCATTACTGAATGTAACGGTGGGTTTATTAAATATATTTTTAAAAAATCAAGGCAAAGGAGTAAGAATTTGATATAGATCAACTTATTAAGTTCTATTTGTACATATGTGGTGGAATTCAGGAAAAACAATGAAAATAAAATATTTTGTTAAAAATTGTATTTTTCTTGGAGTTCATGTTTAGATATGTAATTTAGAAAGCTACTCTGTATAATAAAATGGTTAAACTGCTAAAGTTGTTTTGAAAATAATGATTTGAAGTACATGTTGGAAAACAATGAATCTCACAAATATCATACAACTTATATTTTTAAAATGCAACATTTGAAAATCTTCATAGAACAAAAAGACTAGAAAAAAAAGAAATATATATAACAGACTCAAACAAATAAAATCTGTACCTTACAGAAAAATATTTTCAGGGAACAAATGAACTTAATCTGAAAAGAACAGCAATACAAATGAATCATGTAAATGACTTTTCTTTAAAAAGACTCAAAAGGCAATATGTACTTCTACCAAGGTCTTATCAAAATATGCAATAGTAGTCCTAGAAAAAATTTTGGAAAATTTTAACTCAAATTTTTCTGGAGGATAACTTAAGTAGAGTCTAAAATTAGGTTACTAAGAGTTGTTTTCAATGTCACAGAAATTGCTTCCCAAGAGAAGTTTGCGCTAATATTGTTTAGAGAATTTTTTATGTCCATATCTTATACTCTGAGTAACTACTTTGAAGATAATAATATGCAATGTATTAGTCAATGTTATTCTATTATTTTGTTTTTAAATTTTGGGGTTTTTTTTCTATAAAATTACAAAAATTACTTCCCAGCCTTTCAGCCTAAAGCTATAGTGTAAGAGAAATGTTTAGTAGTGTATTATGATGTAGGGCAGAGTTCATAGCTGAACACTAACTAGAGTTTGAAAATATATAAAAAAAAAGAGGTGATTACTAGGATTTGGTATATATACACCATTAACAAGAAAGAAAAATTTATCATAATGTAATATTCAAGAATGCATAGCAAGAAACAGATGACACAGAGAACCTTAGGTCTGATAATAGCAAAAGCAATCTTATTTGTAACTGACTTAAGATAGGGGAACACTTTAACTTCTACCCAATGACATCCCATTCTGCTTTAAAGACCTTTTCTTGAATATAAATCTTTACTACCAAGAAATCCTTTGTAGTACTATTTTATGTTTAAGTTCATGTTTTTATTAGCTGACATTCACTATAAAAAACAGCCTTTCACTATTGCCCTTATTTATCCATCAAACATTTACTGAACACTTTATGCTAGGGATACAAGATCTTTGTACTTTGAATAGCTCATAGTCAAAAAGACAAAATCTTTGGCAACCCAGAGAACACAAACTCATACCAGACATCCAGTAGGAGTTTTATTCCCCTATATCATTATTAATTTGAGTATCAACAGGAAAAAGAAAAGGCTTGTTTCCACTTTAAAAATGGAAAACAGAATCAGAAACATTAAGTACTTTCCTGTTTTAAAATCACTTAACTCATACTAAACTGTTCCAGATATAAAGTTGGGGATTTTCTCCTTTTGTTGGCAAATACTACTTTTCTAAAACAGTAGTAGCATTGCCTAAGCAATGCCAATCTGTATATGTAAAAGCTACTCAGAAATGACACAGAAAATAACTAAATTAAGAAAACTACTTCGGAATCCAGGCTTGGTGGTGCATGTCTCTAACCCCAGCACTCAGGAGACAGAGGCAGGGGATCACAGCGAGTTCAAGCCCAGCCTGCACCTCAAAGCAGATCCTGTCTCAAAACAAAACAAAGCAAAACAAAACAATTTTGCCTCTCAAAAATTGATACCTGACATCAAGTTCCACACCAAAGTGTGAAAAGCAATGGCAAGGTCCAACCTCTCCCTGGCATCAAGTGTCAAAACAAGAAAAATAGTCTTGGAATGTATTATTTAGTTCACAAAACTGATGTTTGCATAAGATAACTACATAGTTTGGCAGTTGAAAAATGAGCAATGATGAAAAGGTTTTCCTATTGACTGTAAACGTTAACCTGAGAAGAGGTTGCAACATTCTCATTGGAGATGCTCTACAACCAACTAGGCCATTTCCCTTAAAGAGTGACGGGGTCTGTTTCTTCATGGCTACTTAGGTCAACACAATATAGCAGAAATGATGTTAAGCAACTTTTGAGCTAGAATCAGAAGACATAGTAAAATAAATAATCAACAGCAGAATAGCAGAAATTATTTGTAAACCATATAAAGTACTAATAAAGAGTTAACCTCTAGGGCTGGGGATTTAGCTCAGTGGCTAAAGCGCCTGCCTGGCAAGCGCAAGGTCGTGAGTTCGATCCCCGGTACCAAAAAATAAATAAACAAATAAAAGATTAACCTCTAAATTATATAAGGAGCTCCTACAACTGGAATATATACAAACTCTTGACAAACTTACAACTTGATTTTAAAATGAGCTAAGGACTTGAATAGACATTTCTCCAAAGAAGAAATACAAATGGTCAACATGCAAGTATCATCAATTTCACTAATCATCAGGAAAATGCAAACCAAAATCACAATACAATACTATCACACACCTGTTAGAACAGCTTATTTAAGAACAGAGACAGTGTTGGCAAGAATATGGAGAAATGGGAAGTTTATACACGATTAATACGAAAAAATGGTATAGCTTTTATGAAAAACAGTACGAAGGGTCCTCTAAAATTAAAAATATAACTACCATATGATTCAGTAGTCTCACTTCTGGGCATTTATTCAAGCAAACTGAAATCTGGATCTTGAGTTGTATGCACTCTCATATTCACTCCAGGACTATCCACAACAGCCAAACTGTGGGAACAATTTAAATGTCTATCAGCATCTGAATGTAATGCAGTACTATCCAGACCTTTTTCTGTTTTTTGTTTTTTCCTTTTAGACAGGGTCTCCCTATGTAGTTAAGGATAGCTTTGAACTCACTATGTAGCCCAGACTGCCCTTGAATTTGCAGCGATTCTTCTGCCTCAGCCTTCCAAGAGCTGGGGATACAGGCAAGCACCACGATGCCTGGCCATACTATCCAGACTTTAAAGCAAAGCAAAGCAAAACAAAAAACGAAACAAAACAACTCTCCTGTCTTTTGCTACAATGTGGATGAATCTTGATGGCATTATGCTATGGTAAATAAGCCACTTACAAAAGGACAAATATTGCATGATTCCACTTATATGAAGCATACAAGAGTTAAATTCATAGTATCAAAGAATGGAACAGTGGTTTCAGGGGCTAAAGGGATAGGGAAATGGTAAGTTACTGATCAGTAGTTAAAAATTTTGCAGTTAAACAAGTAAATTCTGAAGATATACAACATTGTACCTACAGTCATTAACACTGTTTTGCACACTTTAAAATTAAGAACGTAGGTTTCAAGTTATGTTCTTACCACAGTAAAATAAAAATGAAATTTTCCAATCTGTGAACTCAAGATGTCCTTCAGGATGTTTTAGTTTTTT
This sequence comes from Hydrochoerus hydrochaeris, assembly GCA_004027455.1. NCBI lineage: Eukaryota > Metazoa > Chordata > Mammalia > Rodentia > Hydrochaeridae > Hydrochoerus > Hydrochoerus hydrochaeris. The sequence goes on from PVLA01001087.1 coordinate 88,096, forward strand.
GCTTAAAAGTCTTATATATATATCTTCAAATTTTTAATACATTATTTATTTTTGAGACTATTTTAAACTGTTTCTAAGCTTTTTGTTATTAATATAAAATGTATTCATTTTTAAGTGTGATTAAATTTTAACAAAGATATACTCCTGTTTTCACAAACAAAATAAAAGGAGACTTTCCATCCCTATAGAAAGTTTGGTCCTATTCCTTTGCAATTAATCTGTGCATCTCAGAGGCTTTGTCCTTCGTATTCCTGAGTAGCACAGGTTGAGTAGAGCTCCACCAAAATTCCTGGGATGAGAAGTGCTTTGGATTTAAGAGCATTTTGGATTAGAGGTTTCACTTTAGGGATGCGAAAACTGTATTCCATTGTATGGATACATTATGATGTGTTTGTTCATTTATTTGTCGATAGACGTTTTATCTAATTTCTGGGCATTACAGTAAAAAAATGCTGTGAATCTTCGTAAAAGTTTTTGTGTAACCGTATTTTCAGGGTTTTTTGGCTGGGGGGAGACATATCTAGAATTGGAGTTGCTGAGTAATATATTAAGTGCATATTTAACTTTTAAAGAAACAGTTCAACTATTTCCTAAAATAGCTATTTTGCAATCCTACCAGCAATCTGAGCAGAGTTCTAGATGCTCCATTCTTATTTACCCCTATCTTGCAAATTTTAACCATTCTCAGGTGCCTACTCTGACATATTTTTGATGTGTATTTCCTTGATAACTAATCATACTGAAGATCTTATGTGCTGTTGACCATTTATATATTTTCTTAGAAAATAAGTTACTTTTGGGTATTATTTTTGTAATTTTATTAAATTTATTTTAATGATTTATCTGTAATTTTGGGGTTTTTTCCTATATATAAATCATATTCCTGGTGAATAATGGTAGTTTTATTACTTCCTTCTTGCCCTTTATACTTTTTATTTCTCTTTCTTGCTTTAGGAACTCCACTGTGATTCTAAATAGAAATGAACTTCCTATCTTTTATCCTATCTCAAATGGAAAGCTTTCAATGTCTCATTCCTTTCCATTTGCAGTTTTCTGGGAATTGTTATCTTTATTCCAATGGACCTGATATTCTTCAAATGTTTTTCTATATCTATTAAAATTACTGCTATTTTACTTTATTCTGTTAATGTGACCAGTTACATTATTTGATTTTTAAAATATTAACAACCAATCTTAAACTCTTAGAATAAATCCAAATCTGCCATAGTATGTTAATCTTTTTGTGTACCCAATAGGTTATGTTTTGTTTATGATTTTTCCTGTTGAGATGATATCTTGCTATGTACCCAGACCAGTCTTGAATCCTTGGGCTCAAAAGAACCTGCTGCCTTAACCTTCCAAGTAAGTGAGATTAAAGGAGCATGCCACCACTCTCAACAAGTTTATGATTTTTGTGTCTATGTTCACAACCAAGATTGATCACTGATTTTTCTTTCCCACAATAAGCTTTAAAATCAATTGTTTTCTTTTCTTTCAAATAAACTAGATTATAAGAATACCATACATTTTTCTGCATTATTCTCAGAGGATACCACCATACTATGAGGAAGTGCAAATTAAAGAAGTAGAAAGACCATATAGAGAGGCCACATGTAGGTGTTCTAAATGAAAGGTCATCAGAGCTGTGAGCTGAAGCTGCCCCAGACGTTATGGAACATAAAAAAGCCAGTTCTACTGTGCCTGTATGACAGAATCCAGAGCAGAGTAAAATGACTGTTTCGTGTCAGTAAGTTTTGCAGTAGTTTTTAAATGTAGCAACAGATAATTTGAAAGGGAAGAGAAAATATCTTTTGAACTATCCAAAGGATAAATTTATAAACCACAGGGCATATCTTCGGGTAATTGTGAAATAAATGTAACAGAGTGACCAACCTGGCATGCATCTAGCCAGCTATGTGGCATAACACTGCTGCTTTTGGGAAAAACTACTAAGACAAGACACTAACTCAAGTCATATCAGTAATAGTTAAAGGAACAATGAGGTATTTTATGAGCTAGCATGATTATTATTTATCAATTACACAATGGTCATCAAGAATTTCATGTCTTTCAATGTGAACAGTATATATCTGACGGAATCAGTCATTTCTTAATACCTAGTTCCACATCGAGGTACAAACTAAAATCATGAACCATGACAGTGAAGAGATCTTTCTATGTCCCCTCTTGCCCTTCCTTCCCTTTTGTTCCTCCTCTTTCCCTTTTCCTCAGCCTTCCTGTTTCTCTTTTAAAAAATACACCTGCACCCCTGCCCTCACCAGAAACACAACTCCAGTTTAAGTAAAACTGTTTTAGTCTGGTTTGTTTGGGTATGCTAAGAAAAAAATTTCCTAAAAATATCTTTTTTTATGTACCAAAATTTCCTTCAACTATTTCTCTTAACATTACTTTTTTAAAATACAAAAAATGAATTAGGGAAAAAAAACACTATAAACCAAATTTTGTTCTACCCCCTAGGGATAAATACTGTTACTATTTTGATGATTTTTTTTCCTTTTTGTTTTTGATGCAAATATAAAACAGTCTACATTATTTCAAAATGGAGGTCATATGACAAACACTATGACATATCTTCATGAGCATTTTCTCATATCTATATTCTTTCAAAATGTCACTAAATGTTTAATCTTTAATGACTATATAACAAGTATATGTGTTTGTTTAATCTTTATATTTGAGCTTTCAGAACATTTTGAGACCTAGCCACTATTTTGCTAAAGTTTTAATATTGTGATAAAAATATGCATATCAATTTTGACATTGGAATTACTGAGTGAATGGAATGAAGATTTCTTTTTATTTGTTGTGGTCTTGCCCATGCTAGGCAAGTATTGTTCCACTGAGACACACATTCCTCCAGCTCCAGGGTAGGTGCTTCCTGATGATGTTGTAATTTACATGCCAGTAGCAGCACAAAAGAATATACAGCTCAACAAATGCCTGTTAGCTTTAGTTTCTTAAAATTCAAGTTATATACTGATAAATATGCCACAGACCTGGGACAAAAGATGTTTTTATAATTAATTTCTAATGTGGAATTCACACTAATATAACTTAGTTGAAAGTTTAAGTTTCATTTGGGAAATAAAACTATAAAAAAGATTATTGGTTCCTTGTATAGAAGAGATTACAATTATTTTAAAGGTTGAACTAATGAACAAATATATTGAACCTAAGAATAAACAGCTTTACAACTCAAAATATTTAAATTCTGACCTTAATTTGTCATTGTCTATGACCCTAGATAAATTTTCTTTCTTTATTTATTTATTGGAACCGGGAATGGAAGACAGGACCTTGTGCTTCCCAGGCAGGCACCGTGCCACCATGCTATACCCCCAGCCCTGACTTTGGATGAATTTAAAAAAATGTTCAAACTCCTTTTCCTCATTTCTACAATAAAATTTATTCTTCACAAGAATGCCAGAAAAAATAAACCATAAAGAAATATAACACAATGCTTTAAGATTATAATCTCTGAAGTCAGACAGTCTAGGTTCAATTTCTGGATTTGTTACTTATCAATTATGTGATCAGGGGCAATTCATAAATTTGTGTGTCAATTTTCTCAACTGTAAAAGGACAGTAATAATTATGTAATTATTCTAACAATTAAATGAGAAAACTTATGTGAAAACACTTACTATTGTGCTTGACACAGACTAAGCACTAAGTAAATATATATGAAAATTTTAAGATATGTAAAATGTACATGTAGCTAAAAATTTTTTTTAATCTACTTGGAAGATAGACCATATAAACATCAAGTATTCTGCATTTAGAATCAATTCATACTAAATTTTAAAAATAAAATAATAATTATCTACAATTTTTAGAAGTTGAAAGAAGTATGATACATATTTATCATAAATATAATATCATCAAAATCTTTCTAGTGAATATACTTTTTGTGGCTTTTAATTTGACTGGATCCATCTCACCCATCAAATGAGGAATGGGTTCAAATAGCTTCTCTGCAGGGTCAATTAAGCCTCTATTTTCTCAAATTACTCTGCAATTGCTTTGTTATTATCTATCTCTTCCTACCAGAATATAAATTATCATGAAGGAAGAAGCTTAACCTTTTTCTTTACTTTTGGTTACTGTGAGTAGGACTTGGTTCAGATACTCCATAAACATATTTGGCAAATAACTGAATTAATACATTGATGATATAAAAGATGGTTAAGAGCTGGAAAAGCTGTCATAAAAGCTATATGTTCTTCCTTGAAAGAATAGTTCCTTAGGTTAGTATTTCTCTCCTCTCTTTCTCCTCTCCTCTCTTCCCCACTTCCCCACTCTGTTACTGAGAATTGAACCCAGGGCCTTTATACTAAGTCACATTCCCAATCCCATCTATATTTCATTTTGACTCAGGTCTAGCTAAGTAGTCTAGGTGGGGCCGAACATTTGATCCTACTACCCCGGCCTCGCAAGGATTATAGGCCTGTGCCACCAAGCTCAGCTAGACTAGTATTTCATAAAGTTTTTTTTATCATGACCTACAATTAAAAATACATTTTGTTTCAAGATCCAGTAAGCACATACTCATATAGCTGAAACAAAAGTTTCACAAAAAAATATTGTTAAGTGTGATGAATTTTTATCTATTCTATTTTCTTCCCTCTTATTTATAATTAGCTATTGTGGCCTAGTAAATTGACTTTATGCCAGGTATGACAGAAAATACAGAGAATGTTTGAATTTTTAAAATTACAGTGAAAGATACATTGCATTAATCCTCCTCAAACACCTCCCTCCCACCCCAATTCAGATACACTTTTCCCATCATTTTGCCACTTTCTAAAGCATTCTAGAGGTTGTTTTTTATGGCTTTAGTTGAACTGTTGTGGTTGGTTTCATGTAGTAAAATGATTCAAAACATTTACCTTTCAGGGTCATTTTTGACTGGAAGTCACATGGGGCCAGATATGGGGAATAAAGCGGAATAACACATACCGCAGTGTTTTTATGAGCCTGCCTCTCTGCTGGAAGGCACTGTGCAGTAGCATTCCCTGTATTTATTATCATACCTCATACTTGTCAAAAGTGAACTTCCAAAACTGTTTCAGAAAATGGCAAAACAGAATACATGTCTCAAAGTGAGAGGGAATACTCTGAAGGTGATAAATAGCATGTTTCTTTGCTGTAATAATTTTTTTATAAATTTAAAACACATTGTATTTTTCTGATCAGGACTTGTATTCCAAGATGCATAAAAATTTCAAGTTTGAAAAACAATGGTCCAGGTCAGATGTTTTTGTCCGTCTGGTTTTTGCTGTTGTTGCAGTAAATGGAGATTGAACCCAGGGACTTTATACTGAGTGATATTTCCAATCCCTTTTTTATTTTTTATGTTGAGACAGAGTCTCACTAAGTTGTTAAGTTACTCAGGCTGAGATAGAACTGGTGGTCCTTCCTGATTCAGCTGCCCACAATGTTGGCATTACAAGTGTGTGCCACTCTACCAGGCAGATCAGGAATTATTCAACTGGTATCTGAAAAGTGTTAAAAAGTACATGGAATTTTATGGATATGTGACTGTGGTGGCAAGCAAGGTTGTCATAGCTCTCAAATTCATGAAGTAGTTCATGTTTCCTTATATTTAATTGCTTCAAATATTCTATGTTCAGATTATCTATGAAGTACCACACCAAAACATGTATACAAATGTGGTTTTAATAGAAGGATGGCAGAATATGATAGGAGAATGTATTGTTTCTACAATCTAGTAAGGCTCAGGTTTAATCCTGGATACATCACTTCCTGACTTGGGGACCTTTTACGAGTTACTTTATCTATTGGGCTTTAGTTGTCTAATCTGGAAAGTAGCTTGAATATCTTCATGAAGCTAAATAAAGCAATTACAGTTCTTGAAATATATAGCAATAAATATATTTTGTATTTTTGCATAATATTGATGCCTATCATTTTTCCAATAAATGATAGGCATCAATATTATCCAATAAATGATAGGCATCAATATTATATCCTAATATGTGCAACAAAGTTAACTTCTATGGAAACCTTAAACAGATATTAGCAGATTTACAAAATGTGAATTAACACAAAAGTTATTCATGTAGTGAGGAATTTATACTGCAGGATCTTTTCTTAGAAAATATTGCTGGGTAGGAATAATGACAACATAATTCTATAGTTACAAATTTATCAGTTCGATGAATGTACAAGATACTCAAAATGTACAATGTCTATGGAAAGATAATTTAGCAAACATGTAAGCAAATTACTCCCCTTACCACATTGTAATTATGATTAAAATGAATAACTTAAGGTTTTTTCAACCAATGTTCCTCACATCACTTATCTGCCTGCTGCAGAACGGTGTGGCTGCGTTGGTGTTCTGCTTATTCCCAGCCTTTAATGCTGCATCTCTTCTTGCTTGCTCAAGTAGCACTCTTGCCCTTTCTTTAAGTTCTTCTTGCCTGGATAACATTCGATGCTTAAAAGCAAAGATACAGAATTAGAAGTCAGTATTTTAAAAATCTCAAGCCCAAAGAAATAATCTATATTTATAAACTAACCAAAGGTTAGAAAATCTGTTAAAATAAAAGAGGTCAGGAGTAACAGCACAGCTTTCTTCATTAATCTATCTAAAGAAAGTATTAGTATTGACTAGAAACTATAGAGAAAATACATGAATCTTGTCATAAAGACAATACATGTGTCAAAAAAAAAAAGAAAATATACATGTCTAAACTTGGATTTAATTTAACTATACTCTTACTAGAATATAGTCTCATTAGGGCCACATATAAAAATATATATTCTTCCTGTTTGCTCATAAAAAGTATAATCTGGCAACCAAAAATATTTGTAAAAGCTCACAATTTTATTTTATAGCCAGTCTTACAGAATTGGTAAGACTTCTAAATGTATCTTCTAAATTTGTACACTGAGTGATATAAAATACCAGTGGCAATAGTCTTTTAAATTCATCACAATATTAATAGATAATTCAAAGCTAGAAGTATTATATTTCATAGAAAATGTATAAAACTAGTTTTTTCCATTGGTCATCCTCTATATAACAAAATAATCAACCATATTAGAATTAGAAAAGTATTTTCCTTGGTTAACTCGTGGTTTTACAATGCAATTTTGGAGTAAAAAAGATATCGGCCATTAATGAAAATCAGATCTTAAATAGTGGTATTAATCAAAAGCATAATATCTGAACTCTTCATAGTCCAAATTCCTTTTTTCTATTAAAGAAACTGAATTCTGGCTTTAGATGGCTATTACTATTACTCTGATACTTATTTTTTAAAAACTTCTCTTTCACTGTGTAGTTTTTTTATGGTTAATAAAAATAAACAAGAAACCCATTCCTTTAATATTATATGAACTTGTCTTTGTAACAAAACATTAGTACATCATTTCTTTGTCTCTGAGATCTTTATATTTGACTATATTTTTAAACTTTTTTTCTATAATCTTAAGATTTGCCTTAAAATGTACAACTGATTTGTTTTTGGTATATTCATAAGATTATGCTGTTACCACTAATTCCAGAACATTTTTTGTTTTTACTTTTTTGTTTTTTTTTTTTTAAAGACAGGGCCTTGTTATATAGTCCAGCAGTCCTTAAAGTCACTATGTAGCCCAAACTGGGCTCAAACTCAAGATCCTTCTGCCTTAGCCTCTTGATTCCTAGGATTATACAACATTTTCATCACTTGAAATTTTAAGAGAATTAAACAAAAAATTTTAATAGATAAAAATGAAGTATGAAAGTGGTAATGATAAATTCCAGGTTATGTTGATAGGACATTATATAATTGGTCATTATATTAAGACTTTATGAATATTATACTTTCTCAAGACAAAAATAATTTAATGAACACTTAATTTTCAGTTAAGACATCAGGCTGTTAATTACATTCTCATGTTAATAATAATTAAGCAATGTAACACTGAGCAAGTCATTTAAAATCTATTGTATACTGTAGCTGGACATGGTGATATTGTACATGCCTGTAATCCCAGAACTCTGAGGCACAGGCAGGAAAAACTTAGGGGACAGGGCTAGAGTTCAGTTTGAAGGCTTGAGGTTCAATCCCCAGTACTGCCAAAACAAACAAGAACCACCTAACGTACTGCATACCATTACTTGATGGTTAAGAGTTTTGGGGTTAGGCCTAGGTTCAAGTGCCAAATAGTATATCTATCACTTAATTATGGTCAAGTTACTCAACATACACCTCCATTTTCTCATTTAATAAAGTTGGGATAAAAATAGAGCAACCCTAACAAGCATAGTATAAAATTAAGTAACAGAGTCATGTACTGTACTCACCACTGATACACAGCAAGAACTGGAGAAAATTTAACTATTTTTGTAATCACTCAAATTGTCTTTGAACTGAGGAGATTGAGAGTAAAATATCTTTAAGATTCTATTAGCTCTAAACTCTATAGTCTTTCAGTGATTCCAAATAGCTATATATATAGACAGTGCTTTGGTCCTAAAAGTACAAATTATGTTTTTCTTAAAAATAAATTTTATATTCACTATGGAGATTTTAGGAAATACAAATAAAAATAAAATAATTAGTAGCCACAGTACTCAGAGATCATCACTACAGATCATGTTTTCTTTATAATATTTCATTGTGAGCATCTTCTAGTGTATTTTATGTATTTTTTTGAAAACAGGATTTTTCATAGGTTGTGTATTTTTTAGATGCACCATTCTTTACATATTATTTTATTATATATATGTTGTTTGCAACATATTTATGTCTATCACTTAATTATAGTCAGTTATATATATAATAATATATATTACTTAATTATAGTCAATTAATTACATATGTAATAGTGCATTGATTGATTGATTGCTGAGCAGGGATAGAACCCAAGGACTAGATCCCCTATCACTAGAAATAATGATATCCCCAGTCCTAGAAATAATGGATATTATTTTATGAACATTCTTATGTAAATTTTTGCATATAATTCTGATTATCTCCTTAGGAAAAGTTTCTGGGAAGTAAAATCTAATGAGATAAAACACTGGCATTTTGCTTTGCTCTGTTTAACAAGGTCTTGCTGTTTTGCCCAAGCTGGCCTCAAACACATGTGCTCAAGTGATCTTTCTCCCTCAACTTTCCAATTAAAAGAGACTACAAGGAGTAAGCACCATGCCTGGATGAGAAACATTTTTAAAGGACTTGATACACATTGATTGCTGAACTGCCTTCAGTAAAACCAACAATTTTACTTCTGGGCTATGATTTCTTTTTTGTGCTATTATTAAAAAAAAAAAAACAAAGCAACATTGTGAGCATAAAGTTTAGGAGCACAGACTTTGTTGCCAGACAAGGTTGGTTTTGAGTGAAAACTTTAAGATTTATTATGTGATGTTAGATAACTATAAATTCCAGATTTTTGTATAGAACATGGGATTCAGCAGCCTATTTCATGGGTTAAAGAGAGTTGTGTTTAAGATATGTAACTGTCATCACATGCCTTTGAATGGGCAACATTATAACTGTTAAGTGTATAAAACCTTATTAAGCTACCAAATTTCCTATAATCCAATGCTTAATTATAAGAGTCACAATTATCACTTCATAAGAACATTTCCAATTAAATTCTAATGAGTATATATCTTGATGTTAAAATGCAAGATACATATCTGAGAACTGACAAAAGAGAAACAGATAAACTGTCCAAAATGTAGCTGCTATATGTAATTTTTAAAACTTACAAAATATTAGCAACCATATTAGAATTTTTTGTGTAAGACATCAATTTTGCCAACATAGTCCAAAACAAATCTTAAACTTACCTACAACAAAATTTTTTTTTGGTTGTTGTGCTTTTTGAGACAGGGTCTCACTATATACAACACAGGGTCAGCCATTTAGGCTGGCCCTGAACTCACCATGTAGTTCATGCTGGCCTTGAATTTCAGCATTTCTCCTGCCTGTCTCCTGTGATTACAGGTGTGTGCCACTACTCCCAGCCCTTAAGCAAAATTCTGACCCCTTAACCAATGGGCATTGAACAAACATGTACTGTGCTATAAATAGATGATGCTTTTGTCTTCTGGTACAGCAGTTTGCATGAATGGAATCACATGACGGAATCTGAGAGCTAAAAGTGCCTTTAGGGTTTACTTCATTTAAGATATGTAGAAAATAAGACTGAGAAACTGAAATGGCTAAACTAACACATCACACCACTAACAGCTGAGTCAAAATTAGAATCCAGGTTTACTGGTTCTCAGTCACAATAGTTTTAATTTTTCACTAGTAATACATTTCTAGACTTAACTAAATACATTTTCCTTAAAAATCTGGTTTATAAACTGGGTGTAGTGGTGCCTGCCTGTAACCCCAGTATTCAAGAGGCCTGAGGCAGGAGGATCACTATGAACTTGAAGTCAGCCTGGGCTACACAGTGAGTTAAGGTTTAATTGCATGGTGAGACCCTGTCTCAAAACTAAAATAAGTAAATAAATTCCTGTTTATAGCTAGGCTAAAAAAAATTCTTGGTTATAGCTAAGTGTGCTAGTGCATGTCTAGAATCCCAGCATTTTGGGAGACTGAGGTAGGAAGACTGAAAGTTTGATTTCAACCTGGGTGATTTAGAAATTTAGTGAGATCTTGCCACAAAATAAAAAATAAAAATCAGGCATGGTGGAACACACCTGTAACTCCACCACTGAGGAGGCTGAGTGAGAGATGGATCATAAATTCAAGGGCCAGCCTGGACTACAGAGTCAGACCCTGTCTCAGAAAAGAAAACAAAACAAAGCCAACAACAACTAACAAAAATCTATGGTAGTCAGTGAAACTAAGACTCATCAATTATGAATGTTTACTGATTATCTGTTATGCATAGACACTATGCTGTCACAGACTCCCTTTCCCCCTGCAAAAGTACTGGCTATAGAAGTCAGGGCATTGTTCGTGGTAGGCAAGTGCTCTACCACTGGGCTAAGCCCTCAGCTGCTGTCAGAAAAACTTTCAGAGTGGTTTAGCTACTTAGGACCTTTGATTTGAGGTTTTTTGATTAGGAGAAGAGGGACCTGCCTTGATAGCTGTTACATTTCTGTGATTCTCAGAGTCCTTCTCCTTTCCTTCTTTTCATTCCTTTCTTCCTCTCTTTGCCCCTCCTCCTATTCTCTTCCCTCCCCCTTCCCTTTCTCCTCTTTTTTCCCTTCTCTCTCCCCCTCTCCCTTGCTCCCTCCTTCCTTTTTCTCTCTCATCCTGGGTCTTCACATTGAACTACTGAACTATACCCCAGCTCCTCTCCTTTGTTTTGTCTTGAATTTTGAGACAGGTTTTCCTAAATCACTTAAAGTTTTCTCAAACTTGTGATCCTCTCCCCCCACCCTCCCCTGCAACCCTAACTGCTAAGATCATAGTACATCCATACCCATTCTTACATTTTTCTTAACGCTAGTGGAAACTTATAAATCTGTCAGCCAGGTCATAGTTAAGACCTTCATGTTTCAATCAACAACCACTTGAATACAGTCATTCCTTTTTTTTTTTTTTTGGTACTAGGGATCGAACTCATGACCTAGTGCTTGCCAGGCAGGCGCTTATGCCACTGAGCTAAATCCCCAGCCCTACAGTCTTTCCTTGAACTGGTTCCTGGTGCGTCTGTGGATTTTCTGCAGATGCTTGGGTTACTTATAAAAAATTGCCTATTATTTGGATATAACCTCTATATATTCTCTTGTATACTTTAAATCATCTCTAGATTACTTTTAGTAGTTAATACAATGTGCTATGTATGTAGTTGTTATACTGTATTGCTTAGAGACTAACAACAAAAAAACAAATATGTACATATACAATACAGATTTTTTTTTTCTTTAGAGAAAACATTTTTAATCTGTGACTGGTTGAATTCATGGATGGATAACTTAAGAATATGGGGGCTGACTACTATGTGAGAAAGTAACATACCTTCAGGTTATTGTCTAAAAATTCTCTCTTAAGATCTTCTGGTAAAGTTAAAAAAAAAAAAAAGTGCTAATATCAATGAGTATTACTGACTTTGAAGAAAATCCCAGAGATAACTGTGAGAAAATGTTGTAACTCAGAAGTTCTAAAACTTGTTAGTCTCAAGATCTCTTTATATGCTTAAAAATTACTGAGAATACTAAAAACCTATTGTTTATGTGGAATGTATTATTGCTATTTGTCATTTTAGAAATTAAAACAAATTAAAAAATATATTTTTGTTTAGAAATATCCATAACACCTTAGATATTAACATATTTTAGTTAAAAATTAATTACTTTAAAAACAAGTTTAAGAATGGCATTATTTTACATGTTTGGTAAATCTGCACTAGAGTGTAAGAAAATAGTTTCTGGGTTCTCCTACTCATGTTTTATATTCAATCTCATGAATATTAAGAATCCTGTAGCCAACAAAATATACATTATATATCTGCAAGAGAATAAGAGTGATAAAGGTAAATAATGTCCTACTATTATTATGAAAACGGTCTTAACTTTGGGAGCTGTTGAAAGGGTTCTGGGCAGTCTCAGAGGTTCTCAGATCTCACTTTGAGAACCACTGCTGTTAAACCACACTTTGATAGCACATAGGACAAATGCTATGAAGAAAAATAGGATTATCAGCAATTTTAAATGAAAAAATGCTTTAGAAGAGTGATTCTAAATGTGGTTCTAAATATATGTACCCATTCTAACTCACTTACCTGGACTGTTTTGGTGGAATGATCTGCATGATTGAAAGTGGTTCTATCAGCATCTGGGTCAGACTCCGTCTGCCTTAATGAAGTGCGTATTTTCTTTGCAAGGTCTGCATCTCTACTGTATGAATATCCAGGTTTAGAAGTAGGAGATAAACTTGTTTTCATAGGTGAGTCAGCTTCTGATCTGCATTCTAAAGGTCTGGAATTCTCTAATTTTTCTTCCTGCAAATTACTACAGTTAAGAGTATGAAGCTTTTGCTGGTCTGTCTCTTCACAAACAAAGGATAAAGACTCTTCCTTCTTTTTATCACTCACATATAAATCACTTAATTCTAAAGTCTCAGCTTTCAATACTTTCTTCTTGCCTAACAAAACCTGTGCTTGGATTGACTCTGTATTGGAACATACTGCGGTATCATCAGATCCTGAAGTTCTTCCAGAGCTCTGCTGGGACTTTTGAGGTTCCGTGTCACTTTTAGTCCTGCGATAGTAAGGGGAAGCTATGCTTGGACTAAGGTGATCATCGGGAGTCTGATGCTCACTTTCTGACTCTCCAACTCCACTATCATTTACAAACACAGAGTCATCCTGCGATAAGAAGTCTACTGCTCCACTGGTAGGCTGTTGCAGTTCAGGCTCCCTCTTCAGGTCGCTGAGCTCTGCATAGAATTTTTCTTGGTCAACAGAACTGTTTGTATCTGTTTCATAGTTTCCAACTTTGTATGTGCTTTTACTGCTGTTTTCCTCTATCTGAACAACATTTAGTTCTTGGCCACTGAAATGTGCCCTTATTTGATACAGATAAGTCATAACAGTCAGTTTGTCAGGAATTGCTAATAAGACCATATCTGAAGGTTCCAATAACCGGGAAATTCCTATGCTGGCAAATCCATCGTAAGCCTTCAAAAGATGGAAAAACACAAGATATATTGAACAGTTCAGACATTTTAAAACAGCAAAAATTTTAACTTTTTGTGTTTTTGCAAGGCATATAATGTTTCTAATGTTAGTATGCCACATGAAAAGAACAACATTCCAAAAGAAATAAGATATAAGAGGAAAAGCTTGTTAAACAATTGAAATGTTCTTTTTCCATTGAGAGTGGGAGTGTAACCTAGTACAACCACTATGGATATCAGCATGGAGATTTCTCAAAGAACTAAAATTAGAAATTCCATGTGACACAGCTATCCCCTTCTAGGTGTCTTTCCCAAAGAGCTTAAGACATCATACACAATGACACATGCATATCAATTTTTATAGCAGTACAATTCATAATAGCTAAATCCTGGAATCAACCTGTATATTCATCAACAGATGACTGGATAAAGAAAATGTGGTACCTATATATAATGGAATACTGCTCTTTATAACATAAAGGACAAATTTGAGACATTAGTAGGAAAATGTATGCACCTGGAAAATATAATGTTGAGTGATACAAACTGACACACAGGCTTAAATACCATATGGTTTTTCTTATTTGAGTAAGACAAAGCACAAAGAGATCAATCGAGAATGGATAGATGGAGACAAGGGCATAAATCTCTTACAAATGGGAAGCAATGCAAGAGGTCAAAGGTGAGAGATGAGGGTGACCAGAAGGGAAAGTACAGTAAAGATATGCCATGTACAGGAACCTAATAATTTCAATGAATGTAAACATTATATGCCATAAACATGAGCTAAGATTAAAAATATCAGTAAGAAATGAATATGGGGAAAGGGAATTCAAGGAGGAAGAGGAGGAGGAATAGGGAGGAAGATTTTTAAAAAAGGAAGAAAGTTGTTGTTTCCCAAAATGACTGTATAATGAATGTACTACACACAGTTACTAACAAAATTAAATAAATAAAATCTCACTTCCCAGGATCTCAATAAGACAAAAATTATTTTTCTAAACAGGAAATAAAAATGAAAGTTAAAACAAAAAACCAAAATCTTAAAATGGATTTTTAAGGAACTAAAGTATAAAGAAATAGCCGGGGCACGGTACAAGTGCCTGCCTCGCAAGTGCAAGGTCTTGAGTTCAATCTCCAGTACCAAAAAAAGAAAAAAAAAATAGACTAATCTCTACTGTCAATCTCTCTTATTCATGGTTGGATTTGTGAAACTGACAAAAAGTACAGCTAGAAAAGTCAAAAGAACTACTAGGTTCTTGATGTAAGATGCAAATAAATGGTATTTATGTTTAAAAATATAGAACATTTTTAAATGCCCAATTAAGATTGATTTTCATGAGAAGAGTGACTTTATTTTTACTTTACCCATTTTGGAAAGAATGAATTGTTTTGAGTACTACAACCTAGTTGAGAATGTGAGACCGTATTGTATTATTTTTGTTAGCCTTCCTTTAAATGACTGTGGCACATCAGGTTTTTCTAGTTTTGAAGAATCAAAGCTGTTTCTCAATTTACAGTTATTACTATCCTCAGCTAACCCTTCAAAACAGCATTGTGTTGCTAGGAAGCATTAGAAGTACAGCTAAAAGGTCTCATAAAATACTCTAGATAAAGTCTTCTTTTGAGATGTTAAAATAGAAATTTTTCATAACAACCTAGATTTTAGAGCATAATAGAAAGTTTTTCTTAAAAGAAATGTTAGAAAATTACTTAACAATTGAGAAGATTAGTCTGTTGTACTTATATGTTAAAGTACATTTCTACCTTTGAATTTAATCCTTCTTTGGTACTCTTCCTGTTGTTTAATAAATGTTGTGGAGTAAGAAAGAAAATGAAAAATAAATTGTGATATTAAAACTGCCTCAATTTTCACAGCACTATGTTTCATAATACAGGTTCCTCAAAATGTTTACTACAGAGAATGACTCGGTTGGTGTGCATGTATAGGCTTGTTTGTTATTTTACCCGTTTCAGGAAAATTAAAGTCATTTTCCTTCTTTCATGTCATGATGATTTGATCGACAGACATCAATTGTATGCCATCAGGAAAAGCACCACAGGCAGTATTCTAAACATTTCCTAATTATTTAAAACACTGACGTATTGGTTAAGATCAGATGCCACAGGTAAATACTTTTTTATTCAATACTTTTTACAGATCTGGGAAAATGATTAGCTTTCCTTGTGGGAAACTCCTGCTAGTGTCTTACTTCATGTAGCGATTCATTTTATGCAGACTAAAAACATTTAAAACAAACCAGTTTTCTTGTGAGGTTAAGACTTTCTAAAAGAATTTTCCTGTAGGTTCACCTCTTCTGTTATGATCAATCACTCATTGTCTCTTTAGCTTTTGTATGTGAAAAAAAGGGGTATTTCAAAGGAAATTGTCTTATTGATTAAATTGGCATGGAAGGACACAGGCATTATTTCTTGTGCAGCTTTAAGTCCAACCAAAGGCATACAGGGTTATGGGGAAGAACTATGTGAAGACAGAAAGATTGCCCTGAAAAGATCTGAGATTTGAGACCTTGCCCATGCCAGGCACTAACCCTAAGTTATACTCCCATCTCGGAGAACAATTTTAGCTTTAATGGAGTATTACCACTCTATGTAGTAATGTGTAAGTCCAAGGTATAGTCACCATTACCAAATTCCTGAAAAAATAATTTGAAGTGTGATTTTAGCCTTAATGAAATTCTCTGTATTACTCAAATATAGTATACAGCTAGGGAAAAATCAAGAATGTTTCTTTTCAAAACTTTGAAAAGTTGAAAGCTCTACTCTATAAAAATAATAACTTATTTCAATTATTTATTTATTTATTTTTGAAACAAGATCTTGCTATGTTGCTCAGGCTGGTTTTGAACTCATGGGGAAGCCATGTTATCCTGCCTTAGCTTTAGGTGCAGCTAGGGCTACAGGTGAATGCTATTAATAGATTATTTTATGATTCTTACATTTAAATTAACTTAGATTTTATTCAATTGTAAGAAAATTTAAGTATTGTTACATTACAGAAAGTGATTTAATTAATGAAAAAAGGGTTTCAGTTTTCCCAGACTATATAAGAAAATAATTAATGATAATTATTTTCTTTGTACCATGCCCACCAATAGGTGATTTCTATGAAGAAAATTATACTTATTTTTAAAGATTAATGTTTTGGTGGCAACATCATGCATTTGCAAAGAAATAATAAATTTTATTGCAATAGAAATGTTTGGTTTTAGAGAGCAATGAGCAAAAAAAAGTTTTGACTTAAATTCTTGTTTGAAAATTGAACTTTTAGTAAAATCATAAGACTTTTTATCACTTGTGGTTTTAATTATCTAAATTAAAAATTTTTTTATTAGCATAGTATAGAGATGTGATACATAACAAATATGTTCATTATGGGGAATTGGTACATACATGTATTACATCCTAACATATATTTACTTCCCCTTCTGTTCTTCTTCCCTCTTTTTCCATCTCTTGATCTCTTATTCATCTGCAAAAGGTCTACCTCCTTGTCCCCTATCACCTTTTATAATATTTTACTCTTTGGGTTATTTATACTTTGACTTTCTCATATAACACAAGCCATGCAATACAGTATTTAACTGTGTGGATTTATTACATTTAGCAGTGACCAAAGGTTTTTAATACTTTTGTTCTATAAATACTCAGAAAAATGCCTTACATGTATAAAATACATAAGGGGTCAAAACAACCAATTATACTGAAAACTAAAACTATAAAAACATTGTAAAACTGAATTTGGGAAACAGTGAAGTCTGTATTTTTTATGAATGTATTAATGTAACTGTGAAGGAGTGATAAACTTGAAAGGTATTTGTAGAAATTTGCAACTATAGGAAAATATGAAAATATCTGTGATTTTTAAAAGTGACAAAACTTCAGGGATGGCTAATACTACCATGGTATGTTTACTAAATTCACAGCTTAACGCAATGCCAATGATTAGCTGAAGAGTTATAATAAATAAAATGTATTTCCCCAATGATATTTAATGACCCCAGAATTCTATCCACAGATCACAGGTAAGACAGTAAAACATTTCATTAGATTTTCAGTTAAAGAATTCAATCAATGGAAACAAATATTGAGTATCTAGTATGTATAGAGTTAGGTGCTTCCCTCCTTGCACACAGAAAATTCTAACACTGTGCTGTGTACTAGGGTAAATAGCTTGGAGCAACAGTCACCTGGCCCGTGGGCTCTAGCAACTTAGCCCTATGAAGCTGCCCTGAAGGTTAAAGAATCAATATCCCCACACACCAGTTGGGAGGCTTGATCTCAGTATATTAATTATGTGGAAAGAAACAGATATATGTACATTTGTACGTACTGTTTACTAGAAAGTGAGAAGAACCAACGTTTATATCTTGTTTCTATGAACCTAGGTATGCCTTCTTATTTACCTATTAGATTCCTGATTATATCTTTTTTCTAACATTTTTCTAAACTTCCAGAGTAATTATAGCAATGTAGTTTGGGGTACACTTTTAAAAGGCTAAATTTTAAAATACAATATTTTAACAAATCTTTAACAGGTAATGAAGCCCATATATATATTATAATCTGATGCCAGTCTGGCAATTGTGATCTTTAAAAGTCCATGACAAACCAGAATAAATCACACATCCTATTTCAACTGCAGGAAGCAGAATACCTTCTGTGAACTGCAGTTATGACTTACCCAAAACCCCCTCACGTTTCCAAAATTAAAAAAAACCTGCAGAGAAGCCAAAATTGAAGCTATGTCTTTTTTCCTTTGCAATTCTTACCTTCTTGTTGTTCTCTTTAATATCTTGAGGATTCAGAGACTTGTAGTCACTGAGGGAGAAAATGGCACAGTGGGTACAGATAGTATTTGATAAAAACAGCTGTTTTTAAAACAAACTGAATCTAAAAACTTGACATTTAATAATACCAAAGAGTAACTAGCAATTTCACAGCAATTCAATCAACAAAACTAATAGTGTGGAAAATTAGGGGGAATACATACATACATACATACATACATACATACATACATACATACAGTGACTATATGTTTCATTGCCCAAAGCTTTTCATCTGAAACAGAAGTTAAGACAGGGAACCAGAGACCAGCCTTGACTACCAAATTTACCATGGGGTAATCCCTTGCTGTCAGTGTACAGAGAGTTATGGACATATTTTCTCTCATCTCAGTTTAACATGAGCACAATTTTCATAAGTTTGAAGTCAGTTCTTTGGGATTAAGGAAATACATTTTTTTTAAAGGAAAAGGTTTTTGTAGCATTGAGAACACACTTCTCTCAAAAAAAGCAAGAGGTGAGATTAGTAAAAAAAGAAACAAAGTCAAGTTTTTCAGCACTTGTGTAAAAGTTATTTTGTGTTCTACAAAAAAGTCTCTAATGAAAAAAATGCAACAGAAATAAACGTGAAAGGATTGAAAAAACATAGAAAGGACTGGGAATTTAGCTCAGTGCAAGGGTCTGGTTTAATCTCCAGTGAAACAGGGCTGTGGGAATGTCTATTATTTATAAAATATTAACAGTGAATGGAAAGTGTTTCTACTTACATTAAGTCTGGTCTAAAGTGATGCAATATTGCACAAAAAGATAAACCATTTCTCCATGATGTAGTGAAATTGGTGATTTTCACTCCCCGGTAGTTTTTCGTAACTTCCTTACACCACACAAGCAATGACTGACTAGCATTTGGTTTTCGTCTCAAAACAGGACTGGGAATAGGACTGAGCTAGAAAGAAGGAAAAAGAAGGAAACATTAAAGGAATTTAATGGAAGATGAAAATTAACCGACCAAACTAAATCATCCAAACCCTTTGATGTCAGTTTAGGTCTTTCAAAACTGTCAATTCACAACACAATTGTAATCTCCAAGAGGGAGACATAAATCTTAAGTTATTATCTTCAGTCACAGCCCATGGCATTTGCTTGACATGTAAATAGGTGAGATTTTTAAACTTGTACATAAGAACAAGCCAAGACTTTTATTGAGGGCAACATCATGTTAAAATATTTAAATAATTAAGGCAGAATATCTGTATACAAACTCTTATACCTTAAAAAATTTCCCACAAATGTAACCATGTATAAATATGGCTCCTTTCTGACTAGATTGAAAATGAGCATTTTTAAACCGTACCATAACTGGAGCATGTATTGTTGGTAGTGAAGAGACCAGAATCATAGACAGCTTTAAAAATAGTGTGATCATGTATGTATTTTAAAGAACAGCACAATGATAACCATGCTCAAACACTCTTTCTAAATAAATTTACAATCAAATAATCTTAGAGTTATTAGTGACAGTCAGATGTGTCAGTAGGAACACTGGACAGCAGTATATTTTGGATATGCTCAAAATATGTAACTGTCATTGAGAGCAATTTTTGATTATTAGGTGAATTAGTTCTGTGTATGTTTTAACACTTAAGCACAATCTTTCCCCCTTATCCATATATTTGAAACCACAGCAACACTAATAAAAGGAAGATTATAATGTAAGATTTTTATTCTAAATTTTTATTATTCTTTTAAAAAGCACGTTTTACTTTATAACAAATATATTTTGTGATGGTAACTTTGGAGGCTCATACAATTGCAAACTATGAAGAAACATACTAAATACTTCTAAACCTAAAGTGTTGTCTACAGCAATGAAATTTAGGCATAAAATAGAAGCCTTCTAAAATAAAGTGAAAAAACAATTATTTACCCTTAATATCATTTAAATTTAATAAGGAAGCCATACTGCCTTTTTAAGGAAGACCAATGATGCCCCCACTTGACAAAAGCTTGTTAGTGCCAAAAAATTAGAATCCACTCCACATTAGTATGGCTTACACATTTAAAAATAAATCCTATTTTTTCTATGGGAAGACTACTAAGAATCACCTAGGATATAATTTCTCATTTTTAAATTAACTGTCATTTTAAAAATTCATTATTAACTATGAATCTAGCAATGTTCTTTAAATGTTCACTTCTATAAAATCAATGCTGAAAAACTCATATATAAAAATCAATAAATTTAGATCAATTTTATATTAAAATTAGGTAAAAATAGAATTCCAAATATGGTACACTTATTTTAGAATAAATAACAGCTCCTTTAACCATCAATTTAACATGTGTAAAAATGAACTATTAAAATTATCTTCTCAACGGTCACTGTGACTTTCCAGTCCCTCTAATCATTTAACCTGGAATGGAGTGATCTATGGATGAGCTGGGGATCACTGAAGTAGGTACAAACATATTTTTTCTTTGGTTTTATGTTTTTATTTTTCTATATTTAAATGATTACTCTTGTAATTTTTTTTTTAATCTTTAAGGCATTCAATCATTCCAAGCATGGGAATTATGTACCTGGACCAGTCTGCAATTATTACTCTGATTCATTCACATTATCAGCTGTATATATACAGGTAATGCATAAATGTCAGTATCACTGTGTTACAGGGTAGAATGGCTTTCTATCTATAAACTGAAGAAAACATAATATGTCATTATGATTATTAATATAACCCTGTCTCTATAAAGACTCAAAGAATGAAAACAAAATTTGGACTTGTTCCAATCAAAAACCTTATATTTGGGCTTGATGTCCCATGCCTGTAATCCCAGCACTTGGAAGGCTAAGGCAGGAAGACTGCCATGAGTTGGAGGCCAAAACTAGGCTACCTAGTGAGTTCAAAGCTAGCCTAAATTCTATATAGTGAGACCTTGTCTCAAAAAAATCAAAAGAAAAAAAAAGCCTTATATTAAAGACTATTTACTGGGCCAGGGATTTAGCTAAGTGGCACAGTGCCTGCCTGGCAAGCACAAGGTCCTGAGTTCAATCCCTGATACAAAAAAAAAAAAAAAAATTACTGTACTTCCAACAAAAAGAATTCACATACAGTGGAAAAAACATGAAATGGGAAGTCTTATGAATGGTCATGATGATTTTCAACAAATAAAGGCACAATTAAATTGGTCATCCACTCTGGAAATACTGACCTTTTAAATCATGTTTTGCAGAGGACCATAAAAGAATTAATAATTAAATCATTTAAAACTTTCAGTACATAATTGAATGAAACTGTTTGTTTCTTATTACAGTGATGTGCAAGTTTACTTAATTTCTTTATTTTTGGTTTCTTCATCTATAAAGCAGGGATTATAATAGTAACTATTTCATAGTATTATCATAGTTAAATATATCCCTCTCTGATCTTATCTACCATTCTTTCTCTTGATCACTTTGAACATACTAATCATTCATTATGCTGCAGATACCACAACAATGTTCTAATTCTAGTTCTTTAGATATTTCAGACATGTTCCAGTTCTAGGCCCTTTGGATAGATTGTTCCATTTGCCTGGTGCTTTCCTATTAGATACCTGTATAGTTCACTCTAATGCTTTTTACTTTAGATGGACAGTATTCCATCTCGCTACTCAATAATGCAACTTCCCTCCATCACTCAACCCCAACCCAGTACTCCTGATTTCCCTTATGTTGCTCTATTTTCTTTTCATAGTATTTACCATCTTCTTCATTACAGTTATTGGTCATTACATTTCTGTGCTCACTAAACAAAAGACCTATGAAATCAAAAATTTTATTCACTAACCTATCTCAAGTACTCAGGTCAGTTCCTAGTGTCCCACAGGTACTCAATAAGTACTGTTAAATGAATATGCATGTAAAACAGTACAATATATGGCAAACTCATTCAGTAAATGTTAATTGCAATTATTATTACTACCACCAATGCATTCTTTGCACTAAATTTCTATTTTTTGAGGTACCTTTACAATTTCAAAGCTGTAAGTTTCTTAAAGATAGTGAAAAGTGTTATTTTGCAAATAAGGCATTAACTAGAAAATAATACTGATACTTCATATTCTAAAGGCAAAATAGGGCACTAACAATTTTTTAAAAATATATTTATTTCTGCAGGGCATGGTGATATCCACCTGTAATCCCAGCACTCAAGAAAGCTAAGGCAGGAGGACTTCAAGTTCCAGTCTAACCTGGGTAACTAACCAACTTTTAGTGATAGCCTATCTAAAAATATCAATACTAATAAAAATTTAAAAGGAATGGGAATGTAATTTAATATGAAGGTCCCATTTTTGCAAAAAAAAAAAAAGGGGGGGGGCGGGTATTTCTGTGTGTTTGGTGAAAGCAGCTCTAAATGATTTGGAATTTATTGCCTTCCAAAGAGACTAGAACTGGGGATATGTGTGAGGCCCTCCATTCAATCTTCAGTACAGAGAAAGGAAAGGAAAGAATAAAACACTAATACTGGTTCATAAAAGGTTAAACTGAGCTTTCATATATATATATATATATATATATACACACACACATACATATATATATGCAATTTTAATGCAATACTTTTCTGAACATTGCAGATTATATTTTAAACATAACAATGCCATAAAGTTATTCTTCCTAACAATGGCAATAACATCTCTTTCAGAAAATCTAATCAAATAATTTGCTGCAAAATTTCTTAAATTTCAATGGTTATGAAAAATCTGTTTCACTTTTTTTGCTTTACCCATCTGCCTAAAGTTTCTTTTTTACTGTCTCTGCTTCTTTCACTGGTATAGCCACACAGTCTTCTAGGTATTGCTCTGAATAGTTTTTTTTTTTTTTTTTTTCTCTTTCTACCCACACTTTGAGCTGATTCACTGTTAGGATTCCAACTATCAGTTCCATGCAGATGATTCCCCAAAATACACTTATAGTTCAAACTATCTCAAGTTGACATTTCCAGCTGGCTGTCCTTCCTGCCACATAAAATTTGAACTCAATATGTTCACAACCATAATTATAATCTTTCCTTGCAACCTGTTCATTTTCATTGTGTTTGCAAATGAAACTGCTACTGTCCCAATTGTCTAGACTTTTAATTTCCGAATCACCTTTGAATTTTTTTTTACCTCTCATATCTTTCTAGTTAACTCATAAGCAGTTCTGATGCTATTGTTATGGTTTTGTATTCTATTTTCTTTTGTGTGGGTTATGTAAAAATCATCTTAAGTTTTCCTTTTTTTGAATTTTCTCTTCTCTGCCCACTATGATAAGGAGAGCCTTTTTTAAAGCACAATAAACATCTCAGTTAGTTATCAAAAACATGAAACGAGGTCAAAATATTTCTGAGCACTGAACCTCAAAGTTTTAAAGTATAGTTTTTCTCCAGGATCACTCAGTGATTCTCTAAAATCCATATGCTTTGCTGCTTAAACATTAGCTCCTTCACCTCCAGTCTTTGGTTATTAAGATCTTCACCTCAACTTGGTGATGCTTCGTGACAACTGCTATAGTGCCTCACTCTACTTTCAGGAGTTTCAGTTGTATCTTCTGCACAAAATTTCCTACCAATTTCTAGTCAGTAGGAAACCATTTTCAACATTCCTTTGGCTCTCTGAATTCCTCTTACAACTCATTAGATTTTTCTTTTACTGTAATACATTCAGTTCTTTCTACAAAAAGACTTATTAAAAATTTTCACCAATTCATAAAATATACACTGAGAACTTGCTATGTCCCATATAGTGTTAAGGCCTTTAGTTAATTTAATTCTCTAAACCCTTTAAGACAGTTACTATTATTTCCAATTTAAAATTGCGGAAAGTAAGGTTACACAGCTTGGAAGCAGAGAAATTATAACTATATCAAGATGTTCCCACTCCAACTCCTGTGTTCCTAAAAAAAACATGCATTTCACATTTCAAGATAATGCAGCTTTAAGACTTCAGTGGAAAGTATAAATGTATAAAGACTAGAAAACGCCTCAGTCAACTTATTTTCAAGCATACAGTAAAGCTGTCTATGTTAACTAATTCAAAACTAGGTAAAAATTCAGGAATATTGTTAATAAAAAATTTCTGCCCATTCTGTTGGATTTTAAATTACTGGCTAGAACTGAAACAAGAACTAATTAAATACAGAGCAATGAGATATATACTACTCTTGCTAAAGCTGTAGGATAGTTTTGCATTTCTACTAATGACTCTTGGAGCATTTGCTCAATCTCTGAAAATTATTGTTACGGGGATACTAGATAAATCTTTGCATTTGGTAAGCCCAAAATAGTAGCAATGGTCAAAACAACAAGAATATGTATACCTATACTGGTCTTATTTTCTTCCAAAGTATTTTCATTTGAAATACTTTATTTGTATGGTAAAATTAATGTTAGGCCTTGTTATTATACTACTAATCAGAAAAATTATACTGTGATTAAGATAATATTGGGAAGAATTTTCACTTACTTAGACACAAGACTACTTTCCCTCTGAACACAATTTTTAAAAAGCTTAACAAAATATTTTTTAAGAACTTCTAAGAAATACCTAACAACTATATGCAAACCAAGACAGAGAAACTCCAAAGGTAGAGAATGAGCAAAGCTCTCAGCACTTTTTATAGCCGACCTGAAGGAGTTAAGAGAGTTGCACTGGAGGTGGACCTCAAATAGTTCTACCACCTACCTCCAAAGTAGAAGAAAAGGAACAAAAGAGATCGAAATACAATGAAATAGTAAAGAAGCATACATTAGAGAGGATCAGCAAAGTCAAAAGGTACTTCTTGAAAGAAAAAAAAAAAAAATCAGCCGAATCTCTAGTGTGACTGACCAGGAAAAAAATAAGAGAAACAAATTCTTGGTAGTATAGTTTGCCAAAATGGATACAAAACTAGAAAACAAATAGTTCTATAATTGGTAACCATTTTAAAAAATTAAAATTGTAATTAAAAGCAAGCAAAGAAAATTTCAGTTAGCTTCACTGAATTCTACTAAACATTCGTTCAAGGAAAAAAAATATCTCAGTACTATACAAATTCTACCAAAGAGAGAAAAAAAATCTCTAATTCATTTCTTGGGCCTAGAAAATATACCAAAATACAAAGAAATGGCAAAACTATAGGAAAACCTGTCATAAATATAGAAGCAAAAGTCTTAATGAAAATATTAGCAGTTTTAAAAAATGATTATGTATCTTGGATGAATTGCACTTAATTCTGGAAAGTACTCTGTCTTCACAATAGCAAATTTATTGAAGATAAACTGACAAATTAGCAATTGTAAGGGAAAACATACAATTATCTAAACAAATGCAGGAAAGCATTTAATAAAATTAACATTCATTTATAGTCTAAAAAATAAGCAAAGCAATAGTAGCAGAATGTTCTTTAACTTACAAAACACCTAGCAAATAATACAATGGTGAAATATTCAAAGTCTTCCTCTTAAGATTAGCAATCTATCACCATTTTTACTCAGTATTGTACTAGAAGTTGTAGCTGGAACAGAAAAAAAAAACCTAGAAGAATAAATATTAGAAAAGGAATGAAGTTGCAAATTCTTATTATTTATAAATAATAAATATTACTGCTTATAGTACATAATTGAGAACAAAGAAAATCCAAAAATCCAAAAATATTTACAGATAACATGTTAGAATTAGCTAGACATGAGGGTGCATGTCTATAATTCCAGCTCTTATAAGGCTGAGGCAGAAGGAGTGTGAGTTTGAGGCTAGCCTTAGCTACATACTGAGTTTAAGGCCATGGAATGTACAGTGAGACTCTGTCAAAAATTTTTTTTAAATTATTAAAATCAATCTGTGCTCGCTTTGGCAGCACATATACTAATCAATCTGTAAAGCTGCATTCCCATATACTAAAAATTAAATTAAAAAGTTAAAGCTACTCATAGGGGCACTGGAAAAATCAGGTATAGTCATGTATTGTTAGGTTATTTTGTCATTCTGAGAACATCATACAGTGGCTGCTCTTCAACCTATACCATTAGAAGTTTCTTCACAACTGATATACAACCTTCCTGAATTTTTGTGACATCTTGTGTTCATAAAATAGGTCCTTTAACAGTTCTGCCACTTGGTTCTTGTTTTCAAAACTACAGCTATGGTGGAAAATGATGAATGCTTGCTAAGTTATAGCTATAACCGATTTTCCAACTTCACAGTCCTTAATCACTTTTGTTTCCAGGTAAATTCCTTAATGGTGTTTCTCACTGGCAACAATAGCAGCCAGATTTTCTACATTCATGGGCCCAAGCTGAAGAAAAATTACCAGGTTAAACCAAGAGCAAAAGAAAATGATGCAATCAAGAGATGCTGTGAGGCTGCTGCTTGTGTAACAGAATACCATTTTACAGTAACTTTCTAAAAGTAAGTAGTAGTAGTAAGCACTAAAGTAATAATTAAAGTATACTAAATATATACAATAGTCATTTATGAGCATCAAATATTGTACATAATTATATGTGCTATACTATTATATAACTGGCAGTAGATTTATTTACAACAGCATCACCATAAACATGCAATATGTTGTGCCTTTAAGATATCACAATGGCTATGATGTCACTAGCCAGTAGAAATTTTTCAGTTCTGTTAAAATCTAATGTGACCACTATCATATATGTGATAACATCATTAACTGAAACATCATTATGCAGTATATGGCTGTACTTAGGAATAAATCTATACATAATGTATAAGACAGTTAAAAAAGAATCAAGATTTATTATGAAAAAATAAAAGAGATCCAAGAATTGGGGAGATACAACATGTTCATGGATTAGAAAACGCAGATTTGTAAAGATAACAACCTCCCTGTGTAGCAAAGGTTAAACAACACTGTTTCTTCACAAAGAAATAATGTCAAGTTTACTTTTTGCTAATGCTGTTTGCATGGAAGTAAATGGGAAATGTCATCTGTGTTACAGGGTAATATTATGTATTGTAAAAATGACTCATGCTTGGGGAACTGCATGCAGACTTGGAGGCCTATGAGTAAACCATAAATGCCTGTTGAAAAACAAAAGGCCGCAGCTTCCGCATGCTTAGTGTGGTTATTTACAAACGAGCATCTTTCTTGTGGGATCTGATAGTTATGTGTATAGGATGTTATAAGATTCTGTATCTTATAAGCCAGAGTGACCCACTCTTGGGCTTGGGACATTACAATTGGCAATACTTATTTATGGCCTTGCATATCTGAGACTATTAGTATATTGTGCCTTTTGTCCTTAAAGTTAAGTAAATCTGATACCAAATAACTATATATTTTCCCCTTACAAAAGGGTTGTTTGCAGCCAGAATGTACAAAGAACTGCTACAAATCAGTAAGGAAAATAAGGTCAACCAATAGGATAATAGGCAACATTCAACCCATAGGATAATGTGCACTTTCAACTTTTTAATTGAATATACAAAGAAATCCAAATGGTCAGTAAATATTCAAAGTATTGCACAAGATACTCCTCCTCAGAAATTCTGGAATTTGAAAAATATTTATTTGAAATAAAATGTCTATTTATTTATTCTTTTGTATTTTAATTTTTAAAAGAGAATAAAACAAAACAACACAAAGCAAATCAGAACAGAACAATGCAAGCAACACAGGACTTCAAAACAAGACAACAGGATATTAACAATGGCTACCATAATGTCTCTTGTTTTCTTCAAAACAGTTGACCACACCTTCACATACAATAATATCAAACATAACAAAATAGTATAAAACCAATCAAAAGAATGCAAGTATTACAAGACTTCAAATTCAGATAACAGGAAATTAACAATGGTTACTATAATATCTCATTTTCTTCAAAAAAGTTGTCTATATATCTCACATAATAAAATCAAATAAAACACAATGGAATAGAACCAATCAAAACAAAAGAATAAAAGCATTATAGGACTTCAAAACAAGATGATAGAAAATCAGCAATGGCTACCATAATGTCTTGAAATAAAATATTTAATAAAATTAAAAATACTAAGTGTTGGCAAGGATATGGATCAAAGGGAGGTTTCATACGAAGCTGATGAAAAAACTCTGGCAACAGCTATTATGCTAAATTTGAAGACATTCACATCCTATAATCCAGCAATTCTTAGGGTTATATTCTACAGAAATCCATCTTTATACAGAATAAGAGAAATGTTCATGGTAACTGTTTAAATTTTTCTAAATCTAAAATGTTCATAAATAATAAAACTGATTTAAAATTACAGTCTATTAGGATAGTGAAATACTATATACACACAAATGCATGCACACACATGGCCTATACGTTGAAAATTTTTAAAAGAAAATAGAAAGCTAACATAAAATAGTATTAGGAGAAAATTCAAACATATCTTAATTATATTATGTAGACTAGTGAGGGCAAAAAATTGACACACATACAGTAGAAGCGGGAAAGAAAGATGGACTAAAGACTTGCATGAAAAGAATAGTGGTAAGCTGGGTGTAGGAGCACATATCTAAGGCAGGAAGATTGCCATGTGAGGCCAGTCCAGGCAATTTAGCAAGACCACATCTCAAAATAAACAATAGAAACAATTAGGGGATACCTCAGTGGTAGTGTCTGAGTTCAGTTCTTGACAATACAAAAAAGGGGGAAAAATTAGTGGTGATACTGACAATTTTTTAATATTGTATCACTGAATGTAACAACATATGGAAGAGCTGCATGAGTTTCATAACCAATGTCTTCCAAATCAACAATGCATGTTATAGAACTGCACATCAATAAAGGATGCAGCTGCATGCTACTGAGACCAATGCATGGTTTCAGATTCCAAACTGTAATTAGGAAACTATCACTTAGAAGTTTTAGTATAGTATTAAAGAAGACAATCTCCTATTATTTGAAGTCTATTAAAATTCTCTTTATTGGCTGGAGGTGTAGCTTAATGGTAGAGTATGTTAGCATGTGTGAAGCCCAGTGTTCAATTCCTGGCCCACAAAACAAAGTAAATCAAAACCTCAGTTTTGGCTGGGTGTGGTCACGCAGCCTAGTAATCTCAGCACTTGGGAGACTGAGGCTGTGAATTTGAGGCCATCTTGGGCTACAAAGTAAATTCAAGGCCAGACTGAACTGCATAGTGAAACCTTGTCTCAAAAGAACAAAAAATAAACAAACACCCCAGCTTTTCCAAATATATATCAGAGAGAGGCTGTTTTTTTTTTTTAATAAACTACAATCTAAACCACATATTACAACAGATTGTACATAAAAGTTGTCTTTTATTAAACCAAACTACAAGGAGTTGGGAATATAGTTCAGTGGCACGGCGCACACCTGGCAAGTGCAAGATCCTGAGTTTTATTACTGGTACCAAAAAAAAAAAAATCTTAAATTAAACCAAACATCAGATACTGACAATAATTTTAGTCATTTTTGTTCTGTTGTGCAATTATGCCAGAGAGCATAGTTGCTCTTCAGAAATACAACCTATATTTTATAGTAATTTAAAAAAACTGACCCATGTACAAGGAAGAGGAGCAGTTTAAGGGTATATCAACTTAAAAAATCAAGCATGTTTTTGAGCTAAGACAATATCAACATATACAAAAAAGGGGAGAGGGGAGCAGAGGGGAGGGAAAAGGTATAAAAAAACCAAGCTGTAATGTGTACATGTAACTACTCCCCAAGATGGCTGTAAACTGCGTTTATTGCAAACAAGTACTAATAAAATACACACACACACACACACACACACAACCAGACATTGAAAAGAAATGCATGTTTTATGCAGTTAATTTCTCTTTGAGGCTTTTTTTTAGTAGGGTTTTTTTTTTTTTTTTGTACTGAGAATCAAAGTCAAGACCTTGCACTTGCCAGGCCAGCATTTGTGCCATGGAGCTATATTCCCAGCTATTTTTTTGTTATAATGAAATAAAAATAAATTCAGGTGTTTAAATTAAGCATTATTAAACCACTCATACACTGTCATGAAGGAGAAGTTAGAATCACGAGGACACATGGCATAAGAAAAAGACACAGCATTAGGGTTAAGGGCATGCATGCCTGGACTCTGAATTACACAGGAGTTTGACTCCTAGTTCTAGTGTCTACTATTTCACTTTAACAATTAATATATAACAAAGGAAGCATCACAAAACAATGAAACACCTCTGAAAATGATACTGGAATATTAGAACCTTCATATCCTTCATATAAATAATAGCTAATATTTCTTTTTCTATGTACTAAAAACACATCTCTTTTTTTCCCACTTTTGATCATTTAAATTTTATACTCTAGTTTGTTGATCTTTTCTTTGGTGGAATCTTTTGCTTCTTTTGTTTTAGAAAATTATTTTCTTTCCAGAAATCTAATAAATACTATGATTTTCAAAAAACTAATTTCATTTTTATTTTAAAGATTTAATGCCTTTAATGTACCTAGAATATATTTGATGAATGTTATAAATTAAGGTTCTTAGTTATTACTTCCCAGCATCATTTGCTGAAGTGTTTTAATGTTCTGTGATGCTTCCTTTATTGTATATTAATTATGTCTGTATGTATGTATATCTAAATGAGACTATGTCTATTTCTGAACTAGACATTCTGCTTCAATGATCAACCTACTGTTTTTACCAATACATTGATATTTTATAATCTGCTTTAATGGCTTATAAGGTTAACCAAACCTCATTAATCATCTTTTTTTATATTTAAAAATTTCCTAAACACTTATTTTTAAAAATAATGAATCATTTTTATACCATTCCAAGAAAAATCATTTTTACATTTTGATTATGGTTAAAGTATCTAAAAAAATAGATTTCACAATATTTATTATTTCCATAAAAGTAAAATGATACAGATGAAATGCCAAAAGGGCTCAGATAGTGTGCTATCTTGAGTCTCAACATTCTTGGATGTATCTTAATTTGTCACCAGTGCTACCAATTTATAAACTAGAAAATTAAATGGTAGATGTTCATTTAAAAAACAAAATTTTTAGGGGCTTAATAGTCTCCTGGTGCATATTTAAAATATAACCTGTAGTTCCATATTCACTTCCAGAACTAAAGGGGGCTGGGGATGTGGCTCAGTGGCAGAACTCTTGCCTTGCAATGCACATGGTCCTAGATTCGATTCCCCAGCATCACAACAACAAAAAGTATGTAACTGCAACTTGTATATTAAGCAAGGTACCATTATAGCAAAAAGAGGTCTTATAAGTCATTTTAACAGTAATAACTAATGTGAAATTAAAATGAGCCACACACAGAC
This sequence comes from Hydrochoerus hydrochaeris, assembly GCA_004027455.1. NCBI lineage: Eukaryota > Metazoa > Chordata > Mammalia > Rodentia > Hydrochaeridae > Hydrochoerus > Hydrochoerus hydrochaeris. The sequence continues at coordinate 119,817 of PVLA01001087.1, forward strand.
CATAAAAAAGCATTAATGAAAGTGAAATGCTAATCTAGAAATGTTAAGTACAGGGAAAATATATTTTTAGATATTTCAAAGATAAATATTAATTTATATATGAATAACTCAATAGAATAAATTCTATATGCAGAAAATAGTAAAAATACCTAAGACCATTTCGTCCAGCTTCTCCACAAATTTTGGCTTTTGTTGGACAAAGCTAATCAAATTTCGTTATGTATTATGTCTGCATTCTAGACAAAGTTAAGCACTGTAATACAGACATGACATTATGTGACTGATGTGGCTTTTCTTTTCCATTGAAATTGTTTTTAGATTTTTAAAGGGATGCTTATCAGATTCAACCAAATTCAACCAAATTCACCCTGTTAAAGTGTACAGTTTGAGAAACTGTACAAATGCACATATTTATGGAACTAGCACAATATTTTTAATTACTTCAGTTTTCTAATTTGAGCTAATAATTAACAGCTTTCCTCCACCTTTTCTTTGACCCTATTTCAGTCCTTGTGCCCAATGAATATATATATTATAAATTTATAGAAATATTATAGATTATATAATCTTTATATTATAGATTATATATAATATTTAGATAAATATTTATATTTATATAAATAAACATAGTTGTCTAATGAATTTCCCAACACTGATCATTGGGGAGATAATACATCTTAAAATAATGCCTAAAATGATATAGTAAAGTTAATTCTGTATAATATTTAATTTTATCTTTATGGACTACATAAGTTCTTGAAAAGTTAGAAAGATTAAAGAATTAGTGAAGTAGTTTCACAAAGTTCCTGTTTTTTCCCTTAAGAATCCATATATATAGTGATGGTTTCACATAAACAAAGTAGAAAGAATAAAATGTCTGAAAATTTTGATGAAACAATTGTAATCTTAAATAGTAGGTTTTTTGAGTAACTGAAAATGTACTGAATCTGAGATTTTAAAAACTCCTTTAAACCGGGCGTGGTGGCGCATATCTGTAATCCCAGCACTTGGGAGGCTGAGGCAGGAGGATCATTGCAAATTTGAGACTAGCCTAGGCTACAGTTTAAGGTTTAAGGTCAGCCTGAACTACAAGGCAACACCCTATCTCAAAAAATAATAACAAACAAACAAAAAACAACAACAATGAAACACTTTCACTCTTGGAAATATTGAGTATAAATTCTCTACTATCATTTGACTCCATAATTTCCAAAATAATTATTTATCTAATTGCTGTATGTTTAAAGAAAGGTTTAAAAATGCTTTACCTCTTTTTTTTTTTTTTTTCAATCTACTCAAGGCAACTTACCTGATTTGAAAGTCCCGACTCTTTCTAAGAACTGATCTATGGGCCCAAATTAGTTTATTACTATATTGTTATAAAAGAAGATAAAAAAACATGTCACAAAAAATCTACCTCACCTCTCTTTTTAGTCTTTTAATTATCATGAGCAATTCTGATTCATTTGTCATTGAATTCATTACCTAGGGAAGTCATACATAATGCTCAGGCTACAAATTAAGTACTGGGTGGTTATGCTTTAGTACACAACAAGTAAAAGCTTGTAATGAAAAACAGAAGCATAAAAGCATGGCAAGCTTTACTTACACTACAATGTTTTTAAAGAAAAACACTTTCCCTGCCTTGGGTAAAATGTAAAGTAGCTCATAGCTACAAAACTTTGTACTGATGCTTACTGTGACATACTAAATTGAAAGAGTCTTAATTAAATATGCCCCACCAAAACCTCACCAAATTGCATTTGCCACCAAATGACTAACAAGTACACAACAGTTGGAAACTGTCAAAATATTTTACAGCTCAATTGTAATTACCAACCAAGTCAAAGCATGCCCTGAGTGGGCGTTAACCACATTTTGAGGGATGCAAAATATTAAACAGCAGTCTTTTTTTTTTTTTTTTTTTTTTTGCGGTCTCTAATTTATACATGTACAACTCTGGAGTAACTCCAAAGATTTTTACTCTCTTCAGTAAAAATATCAGCAAAATATCCATCTAAGAAATAATAATTTATCACTTTTATAGAGTCGCCAGCAGGAAGGTCCTTTAAAAAATATATGGTTAATTTCTTATCATTATACTTGAATATATTGATTATTTGGTTATTCGTCTTTGAGAATGTATTAAGTGATCTTAAAACCAATGTTTTCTGTTGTCCTTATCACAATCAATGTAGCCAAAAACAAATAGGGAGGTGTGATTAGGGTAAAGTGTCAATATGGAAGTACAGCTGGTGAGTTTCCAGAGGAGAGAATGCAGACATCGTTTGCCATTTGAAGTAGGACAGCATCCAGCCACTCTTCCCTCCTGACTAGAAAGTATACAGCTTGAGGCTTTGTGATTAGCCACATTTGGTATCTCTTACCAATTGGAATGTGTTAATTACTACCAACCCTAAGCACAGTGGAAGCCTAGCTCAACAGGTACCATATACATCCACTAGTCTTACCGTCAGTTAAGGACAGAATTAGGAGACAAAACATGCTAGGGAATACCCAGTCTTGGATTTTCTGGGTAGCAATCAGCGGAGATTGTTTAAAAAGCAGATGAATAATATACTTAAAGAGTTTTAGAGAATTTCCAATTTAAAATAAAATTTTAGAACTGGGTGTGGTGGCACGTATGGTAATCCTTGCACTCTATGAGGCTGAGGCAGGAGGATCATTGTGAGTTTAAGGGTTGCCTGAACTACACAGTGAGAACTAGGCTCAAAATAAGAAAAATAAATAAATGAAATAAAATAACTTAATAAAATAAGATAATGTTTCTTAACTTTATAAAGTTTAAATCCAACTAGATAATTACTTAAATAGTTGATGGGTAGATAGCTTCTATTCTGTCATTTTTTCTTCGAGGTTTTCAATAACAGTTTTACATATATAAAAAGATAAAAAGAAGGATACTCAGGAGGGGCAGGGTAGGAGGATTTCAAGTTCTAGATCAAGATGGGCAATTTAGCAATTTGCCTTCTTCTCCCTTCCTTCCTTGCTCCGCCTCTCTTCTTGTTCTTCTTCTTCTTCTTCTTTATTGCACTTTACAAAAAAAGTGTTTTAAGACCGTGTCTGAAAATCAAAAACTAAAAATGGCTGGGACAGAACTCACTAGTAGCACTGAGGCTCCTTCCATAGTATTGCAAAAAGAAAAAAAAAATGTTCCTAACTATTATCCGTTTGCCCATCTACGTCTTTAAATACACATTTAGAATCCCTGTTTTAAGTACATTTTAAAATGTAATTATGGATACCTAGGAAGCCTCAACTAGTTTTGCCTCATGCTGGAAGATGGGCACACAGGTATTAGTTGTGAATACCTTTTTTTATAATTTCATTGAAAAAATCACAAGAAAAAAATCACAAAGTAGTAACTATATAACTATCAACTGTTTAGTTAATTATGACTTGTAACTGGATTATAATCTAAGTATGCTGTGATCTAATGAAGAAAAAGTTTAAAATAATTAAATAAATGTGAGGTCCTACATTAGCGATAGTGAACCTTTTAGAGGTTTCAATCACAGCGCACTGCAGCACATGTCCCATTGGTCTGCCACAATTTTAAATAGTTCTTGGAAGAAAGATAATCATGAAATTTCAGGTAATGCTTAAAACAAATGAAAATACTTATTATTGCCAAGTAGTCAGAAAAGCTGAGTAAGTCTAGTGCTAACATATGAAACTTAAAAAAAAATGCTATTTTCTATACTGAATATTTGGACACAAAGTTTGTGGAAAATTCATGTATTTTCTCTCGTACTCCAGGAACAAAAACAAAGCTAGAGGTCACTAACCTTTTATTGTATAGTAGTATCAGAAAAAAGATGGTAGAAGCACATTCTCATAGATATATATTTATTTTGTATGTCGGTATGCTTATTAATATTTACTATTTTATTTATTTCTTGAGACAGAGTCTCACTATGCAGTTTAGGCTGACCTTGAACTCACTATGTAGATGATGCTGGCCTTGAAATCACAGTAATCCTACAGCCTGAGGCTCCCAAATGCTGGGATTACAGGCGTGAGTCACCACACTTGGCTGACATTTATTATTTAGAAATTAAAACCTAGAAAATTAAAAATATTTATCAGTTTACTTTAAAACAATAGTGAACCTTGCATTTTTACATAAAACAATTTCTATGAAAATAATTATATTTTCCAAAAGAAAATTAGTGGGAAAAGTGATACTGCTGTATGTTTTTATAAACCTCTTTAATTTCCGGTTTAAGAGAAGACAGTTGAATTTTTATACCTATTCCTGTTTTCCATCTATTGTGACATGTAGTTTTGACTGAAATGGATAAGTAAAATGTAGCATACACAACTATAGCTGAAAAAGAACTCTTTAGGGCTTTTCAGACAATGGTGGATATTATTCTTTGATACTATACCAAAACTCATGAGTGGTGGTTTCCTGCAATATGGAATCTGAAACCACATCAATGAACTTTCCAAATTCTAGTATACTAAACTCCCTTCAACTAGCCTGCACTTTGAAAGGCTTTTTCCTCATTCATAATTCTGGCAATACAAAAAAAAGTTACTTGAAAAACAATGATTCTTTGAATTATACAGATATTCCAAATGTTGGCAAGCTTCATTATTTAATGTTAAAAATATATTTCTTTAATATTATCACAGTCTCTTTAGAAAACTCAAAGTATTGGAAAAAATCTCAAGCTGAAAGCTTCAAAATCCTAATTTCTGCTCATAATCTTCAAATTTTATCATCGCAACAAATACCATCAGTCGTTTCCATTGAAATGATAGACTTACTTTGTTCCTTCTCAAGAAAATATCCAGTAAAGACCAAGTCTAAATAACCAGTTTGTCACTCACTCCTACAAGCACAATTGGCATTCCCTCAAAAAGGTGCCTGGATGAGGTTCCAACTCAATCACACAACAGTTTTGCCTTGAGGTAACAGTAATACTTCCATATGCAGAATGTATATTTCCCATTTCGTTGCACAGAATATTACAGGGATGTGTACTCCAAGCAGAACACGAGTTTTGATAGTTTATTTGTACTACTTTATATAGACATTTCTAAGTGAGTCTAGCTTTTTTTAAGCTCAGAGTTCATGATCATGAACAACACAATGACTACTATATCAGCTTACTGCCACTGCTCTGATTCATACATGCTAGTACTCACCATGGCTTTTAACCAATCTGTGCCATTGTGAACTCAGTGAAAAAAGTTCACTGAGTATTATAATGAACATAGACCTTACTTTGAAAAACCATCAAAATGTCTTATGAAGCTCCACAGATCCCTCTTTGAGAACAGCTGGCAAAGAGGATTAGCTCTAGCACAGATGTTTATTTATGTATTCATCATGGTATTTATTTTACTGAGGGTGCTAGCTCTGGGCATTAAGTTCTTCTTTGTGATGAACTAGTCCTTGCCCTCTAGAGATCTAAGACTGAAATTAATAGAAATTAAGAGTGAAAATTCTTCAACATATATATTTATATATATCATATAGATAAAATAAGTTATGTTATTAATTAAATAATATATACAGACAAAATAACTGCTTAGACAAGGAGAAAAAACCCAGGATTTAATGGAATAGGCTCTCTGGAGATTAACCATCTCTAAAAATCTAATATCAAATAATATACACCATAGAGATTTTTTCTTTGGTCTTCTAACTCCTTTAATGTATACAATCTGACCAGTGGTTTTCAACAATTTTCAGCTTCCACTTCAACAAATACACTACTAAAGAACCTAGTTGTCATGTAAAATCCTAACACATTTCTCTAGAAAATACATTTATATACATTTCACATATGATAAACTTTTTGGAAAGCTTATTTTTTAAATGTACATATGCTCAATTTACAATGAGGTTATATCCTGACAAACTCACTGTATGCTGAAAACATCATAAGTCAAAAATGCACTTAACACACACAGTCCACTGAACATCATAGCTTAGCAATATAATACAGTGAAGAAGTTTATTGTTTACCCTCATGACCCTGGAGCTAACTGGGAGAAGTGGCTCTTAGTACCTACTATTGATACCTCAAGGAAATATCAAAATTCAAACTCTGAAGTATGGTTTCATATATAACATTCTTGTAGCATTATAAAGTAAAAAACTGTAAGTTAAGTGGCCCTAAATTGGGGATTATCTGTATTCTGTTTTTAAAAGTCTTACAAATTTTAAGAAAATGTTATCTCTTCCCTAATATATGAGGTCTGACTGAAAAATATGGTGTGTTTAAATTTAAAAAAAAATTACAGAAGACACAGTACCATTAATTCTCCTCAAAACATCACTCACTTCAAACACACATTATAAATGTGCCACTTTCTGAAGCAGTTCTGGAAGTCCTTTTTGGAGAGCTATTCAAGGTTACCAAGAGGTCTTAAATTGATTCAAAATGTTTACCTGTTATGGCCATTTTTCTTTTTGGGAAATGCCAAAAGTTGCTTGGTGCCAGATCGGATGAATAAGGTAGAAGGAGGCAAGCTCTGTTAATAATTTTTAATAATTAATGCTGTTATTAATCATGTTTTAATGAGTATGTCTTCCCACTGGACGGCACTGGGTTACTACTGTATTTGTTAAAGACATCCAGAACTGTGTCAGAGGGTCAAGCACAATGGGTTAAGTATGTTCAAAGCAAGGGGGAGTGTCTTCAGGGGGACTAATGGCAATGTGCCTTTTACTGTGAAAACATTTTTTAAATTTAAAACATTTGCTATATTTTTTGATCACTCCTGTACATACTAAGATACTCAAGAGTACTGTGGAAATAAAGATGAATAGCTCAAAGGTAAGAATCCTGAGTTTGCCTGTTTTTAAAATTCTCATTAACCCTCTACTATCCTACCTAAGGATTTTAAAGTTTCTATGGAGAAAAGATTAAAAACAGCAACAATAAAACCCTATGGTCAAGAAAGTAATCTGATACCTTCAGAGTCAGAGTTTAGTAAAAATTTTTTTTTTCAAAGACAGGGTCTTTTCTGTAGTGCAGGCTGGCCTTGAACTCACTTTTGTAGCCCAGGCTGGCCTGGAACGCAGTGATGCTCCTGCCTCAGCCTCCCAAGTGATGGAACTACAGGCATGTGTCACCACACTTGGCATAGTACAAATTCTTAATAGCAAGAAAAAAATAATTTTAATAGTAGTAGGACATGGTCCTCAACAGAAGTTTTCTGAGTACATACATTAATATGTTTAATTCTCAAAATAGACCTATAAGTTATGTACAATATCTCTATTTTTTAGATAAGAAAAGTTAAACAACTTGCTCTAGCTATTAAAAAGCATAGTCTGTGGTCTTGGCAGTGTGATTCCAGGCACAATATGTCATTTTTGTGATCTCAGGGCATCAAGTATCTTAAACACAACCCAGGAGCCCCCAAAATAATTCTCTCTGCAAATGACTAAGAACTAAAATTTTACCTGGAAAAGAATACTATACTAGAGCAGGAACTGGAATTCTAGTTATGGCCTTACATTTAAAAAGTTGCACTATATTAGACTAATACTTTTTCCCCCTCTTTGAGTGCTTGGGATTAAACATAGGACCTCACACTTGCGAGTGTCTTAGTCTGGGATTTTGGTTTTAACCTTAACAAAGAAGGAGTTGGATTAAGATTTATTTGTTCAGTAGAAGTACACTGAGCACCTATTAAGTGCAAAGCAATATGCATTAATGAGAACAAGTCTTAACTCATTTGAAGTCTGTATTTCTAGGTAATATAGGAAAACCCTGAAGCTATTTTAGCTTGTTCCCTAAAAGCTGCATGTTTTTTAAAGGTGAAAGAAATGAAATGGAGCCAAAGAAGTTTAATGACCTGTCTTATAAGGAGATTTAAGGTAAAATGGTGCAAAATTCATCAGCTATTCTAATTTTACTAAAGCTGCCACAAGCAATAATGTAGCACCTTTTATTCCTATTTAACAAAAATTTATCAAATATCCATTAGGTGTGAGTATTGGAATGTGACGGTAGGCAGAATCAGCTCTTTTCTCATGGAATTTACACTAGCCATAAAGAAAGAAATTAATAAATAGTTAAATATTTTATGTAAAAATATGACATGATGACTTAAATCATAAGACATTAAAATAGTCATTTTTTTCTCACCAGATTTCCATATACACTTTATCCAACAGCTTTCCAAAACTACTTTTAAGAGAGGGTTTTTAAAAGTCAAATTCAAAGAAATTAAAATTGAAATATATTATCTAGCTTGACTATAGCATGGTACAAATTACATAAATTGAGTTACAGGTGCAAAATAACATTAATTCGGCTAAAGTTACGGTATTAAATCAGTTTCTTCAGATATCTATAACTTCATTTCATTTATAATAAGCAATCAACCTTCAAATTAGTATTTTGCAAATACGTCAGTCATCGGAATCTCGTGGAGTAGGGAAACAGTTGGGCAACACTTGGATAAAAGCAGACTCTGTGGCTCCACTACTAAAACTCTGTTAAGGTGCTAGTCCCAAATGATGGTGAAGCGGGTAGGCAAGCAAGTGCCAGTTCATTTTTGGCAGTTTATTTCCATTTCCTGATGCCAATGGTCCTTCCAAAACCCAGAGAAGAAATTCACATAAAACTGCTATTTGGGCAGGGCCGAAGTAGCACACAACTATAATCCCAGTTACTAAGGATGATGAAGTACAATCACAAGTTCAGACCTAGCCTGGGTAACTCATGAGACTGTCTCAAAATAAAATTTTTAAAAAGGGCTCAGTCACCACTCTCTGAGTTCAACTCCTACTACACCATCCCACACACAAAGAAACCCAAAACAAAACAAAAACAAAAATCAGAATCTCTCAATTTCTATTCTTAAAAAATATTTTCAGTGAACCCTGATCAAGTTTATAATGTGCTTACAAGAACTTCCTGAGGCATTATTTCCTCTGATATAAACCCACAGCACTCAGTTCAACGGTTTTTATAATACTAGCACATACAAATACTGTACACATATGCACACACACACACACACACACACGTGCGCGCGCGCTCATAAAAAAGATCTTATATGCCAGGTACTGTTCTAGGCCAGTGAAGGCAAGGATACTCGTACTGCAGTGGGCTGTTTACACCGAAAGCTTTAAAGGTTCTGCCATCATTGTTCTAGACACCTGAAATATTAGCGATGTCTTCGGTGAACAAAATAAAATTCCTGCATGAGGAAATACTAATTTTTTCAAGTAAATAAGGAATTTAACATATTCATTTTTAACAACCATATTTAAGGTTATAAAGAAATTTTTAATAAACTTAAAAGAAAATAAATCATGAATTATGTTCTCTAACTACAATGGAATTGTAAGAAACTGAGAAGACAAAGATATTTTGAAAACTCCTAAGTATTTGTAACTAAATAACAATTCCAAATAACTCATGGCTCAAAAAATTAGAAATTATTTTGATCTGAAAGAAAATAAAACACAAGCTGTTAAAATTTAATATACAGTGCTTATTACCTACATTAGTTAGCAAAGACTAGAAATTTGAAATAAACTATCTCAGCCTCCACCTTAAGAAACTAAGACAAAGAGAACTAAGACAAATATCAGAGTAGATGTTAATGAAATAGAAATCAAACAGCTGAATTTTGAGATCAATAAAGTGATAAGCATCTATTCAGATTGATGGGAGTAGAGGACAATAGACAAAAGACACAAATTGTGCATATAAGGCCGGGGGCTACCTTAGTAGAATACTTAGTAGGATACACTGAAGTGTAAGAGGCTATGAGTTTGTTCTCCAAAACTACCAAAACAAAACAACCCCAAACCAAATTACCAACATCAGAAATTCTTAAGAGGTAATATTACTACAGACGGTAACAATATAAGATAATTACGAACAACTTTATGCCAATAAATTTGACCATTAAGATGAATGAAAAAAAATGCCTTGAAAAACACAAGTTTACCAAAGCTCTCTTGGGTTCAGGCTTTTGGACTGAGGGACTTACTGAGCAGTTCTCTAGTTTCTTACACATTTACTCTTGGACTGAGACATGCCACCATTAACATTCCAGGGTCTCTGATTCAGTTTGTTTCTGTTTTTGGATTTCTCGGTCTCCATAACTAGATGATCTAATTCTCCTAAGAAGTCCCTTGTTACCTAAATATCTTTTTATATCTTTTGTTGGCTTTATCCCTTTGAAGACCCATAATATATAAGTGACATCAACTCATTCTAAAATATTAAAATATTATAAAAAAAAATCTAACATCCCTCATGAGTACAGACGTAAAAATTATTAAGAAAATTTCAACAAGCCAAATCTAACTATATATTAATTAAAATTCTCTGTGACCAAATGGAATCATCTCAGGAATTCATGTTTGTTTTAACAATATAGTTTGGAATAAACTAATACTTTGGAATAAACAATGCATTAGTTTTATCTTTTCAGTGCAATACTAAAGTCTTCAAGGATTATCTGAACTATTCAAGTCATTTTATTTTTTTGCCTTTTTGAACCAAGGTTTCACTATGCAGATCAGACTGGCCTTGAACTCACTTTGTAGCCCAGACTGGCCTCAAACTTAAAGTGATCCTCCTATATCAATCCACCCAGGTGCTGTGATTACTGGTGTGTGTCACCACGCCAGCTCAAATCATTTTAAACTCGGTATAATATAGAGCCTTCTCAACCTTGGCACTTTTGACATTTTGTGATGGATAATTTTTTGTTGTAGGGTGCTTTATAGAATGCCCAATAGCACCCACTAGATGCCAACAGCACATTCCATCCTTCAGTGTAACAAATAAAAAGCATCTACAGACATTTTTTAAGAGAATAAAATAAAACAAAAGAGAACAAAGCAAATCAGAACAAAACAATGCAAGCAACACAGGACTTCAAAACAAGACAAGAAGAAATTAACAATGGCTGCTGTAATGTTTTCTTCGAAATAGTTATCCCTATCCTCACACAAAATGAATTCATACAAAACAAAATAGTATTTAATGTTACCTGGAGACAAAGACATTCCAGTAGGGAACTTCTCTCACAGAGCTTAAAGTCAATCTTCAGGAAATCAACAACAGTGCAAAAATGAATGTGTAAATAAATTCAATCTGGTGAAGGAAAAATCCTCTTTCCCGACCAGCAACATTCAACATTAACTTTTGCATGTTTGTAAATTTCAATTTTCCTGATTTATAAATGTATCTGTTCTTAGGTTTCTTATTTGAATGGATGGTAACAATCTTTCTGTTTGCTCATGAAAAAATGAGTATAAAAAGTCTTTGATATGCATTTATGTTTGAAACAGTTATGAAAAACCTTTTATGAAAATTATCTTTGGGGTGGAAGGTGTAAGTTATGGAAAACCTTTTATGAAAATTATCTTTGGGGTAGAAGGTGTAGCTCAGTGGTAGAACACAGGAAGTTCTGTGTTCAATCCTCAGCAACTCCCCCAATCAATGTAAGCAATAGTAGTAAAAGATTTAAAAAGAGGAGCAGTACAGTGGCATCTACTTGAGAGGGTAAGGCGAGTGGATCTCTTGAGCCCAAGAGTTTGACACTAGACTAGGCAACATAGCAAGACCTTATCTTAAAAAAAATAAAAAAATAAAAATAAAAAATTCCTAATAAGAAATGGCAAAAGAGAAATGCTTTCCCACTATAACAGAAACAAGGAAGACCATATTAGAAAAGAAGAAGTAAAATGATCTTTTATTTTCAGATTCAACAATTTATGTACATAACCCTATGATATTTTTACTATGCTGGGGACGTAGCATAGTGGTAGAGTGCTCACCTAGCATGAATGAATCTGTGTCTGATCCCCAGTACCACGAAAATAAAATATAATAAAGTAAAATAATGTATCCCAACTAATATTTCCAAACTTAAAATTGTTTAATTACTTATACTACTTCCTTTTCTAGGAAGATGGAATAAATGTAATTTTCCCTATTCTTCCCTCAGAATACAAACTAAAAACTCTAGACAAACATAAAACATAAAGAGACTATGAAAAGTGAAGAGAAAGAAAGTTAGCTCAGAACTCAAAGAGTGACATGATCAGTTCCCTAAGTTTTTGTTTTGTTTTATAAATAGCACACTAGAGCTAAGGAAGTTGGTTGATCAGAAATTCCAATGGATACAGATAAAAAGCTCCAACAAAAAGCTGTTTCTTTCTGGCCACAGAACCAAGAAAGGTAACCCAGGAAAGACTGGGAATTTTTATGCAATAAACAATGAGGTCAGCCAAAAACTATAGAATAAACTATGGCATAACTCCTGCTCACATAAAAGAAGGCATAGTGAGGAGCCTAGACTTCCATATTTGCTAGTTGGTAATGAAAACCATGCTGTCAAAAAATAAAAAATAAAAAAGGCCTTAGCAAGCCTAGACTTCCACCTTCACCTGGCAATAGTGAGGCAACCTTTTCTCCTCCCCGTTGGGGGTGATGTGAGAACCCTAAAAGAAATTGAGGACTATCACTACCACCTAGTGGTGATGAGGTCAAAATAACTTCATGGCATCAGTGGAGGTTATAGGAAATCCTATTTGAGATTTTCACATCTCCTAGCCAAGGAGATATCAAGAGCTACTTATGCTGTTAGGGAGAACAAACTGACGCATCTCCACAGCAATAATGAGAAGACCTTTGCCTTATCTGGGGTATCAATCAATGCCAAATGAGAAACATGTCTACCTGGCAGGAATAATGAGGCAATACCTCAAATCTGCCTGACAGAGCAGTAACCAAAAAAAAAATCAAAAGTAGTAAAAACAAAAGGTTTAGGTAATATGCAGTGTCTCAATACATAATACAAAACTGTCCAAATTTCAACAGAAAATTGTTTATCATAACAAGAACCAGAAAAATCTCAAAAGAAAAAAGACAGTAGAGGTCATATCAAAATGAAAGCAATATAAGAATTATCAGACAAAAAGTGTGAAGCAGCCAAAAACCATTTCAATGAACATTTACAAATATGCTTGAAACAAAAGAAAAAATAAGGTCTTAGAAAAAAAGGTTTAAGACTAAAAAAATTTACATAGTCCAAATAAAAACATTCATGAATGGATCAACAGCAGAATAGAGGAGATAGTGGAAAGAATCAATGAATCTAAAGACAGAACAATAAAAATTACACAATTTGAACCGAGAGAAGGCCGGAGGAAAAAAATAAAAACAAATAGCTTCTAAAGAATCCACAAGACTGTGTATAATTTTTTAAAAAACAGATACTTTATTTTTTGATCAGCTCTTATAAAAGTCTGTAGGAGTTTTATTCATGATAGGCAAAAATTGGAAACAAACAGATGCCCTTTAACATGAGTCACTAAACAAACTTTGCTACTTCTACATTATGGCATAATACTAACCATTGCAAACAAATCAATCACTGACAGATATAAAACCTGGACAAATCTCCAGAGAAATGTGCTGAGTGAAACAAAAGCTAGATCTAAAAGGTTTTGTATCATGATTCTACTTACAAAATATTTTTAAATAATGAAATTACAGAAATGTTGAACACATTAGTAGTTGTGGCTGTAAAAAAGTAAACCTGTGCTGAAAGAAATGTTTTATATCTTCACTATCAATGTCAATATGCTGGCTGTGTTACTACATTATAGCTTTGCAAGATGTTACTACTGGGAGAAACCAGATAAAATATGCATATCTCTGAATTATTTCTTATAACTTCATATGAATCTAGAATTAGCCCAAAATTAAATGTTTAATTTAAAAAGTACCATTTGCACAGTTTTAGGAATATGAAATACTTTGGGATAAAGTAGATGAAAGATTTGTAAAACATTTTTTTGTGGTGGTGCTGGGGATTAAATCCAGGGCCTTGTGCATGTAAGGCAAGAGCTCTACCACTGAGCCACATATCCTGCCACCGTAAAACTTTTATACTGAAAACTATAAAGCATGGTGGGATAAATTAAAGAAGACCCAAACAAATGGAAAGAGATGTTTACAGATAATAGGACTCAATATTGATAAAATGCCTATTCTTCATATATTGATCTATAGATGCAACACATTCTCAGAAATTAACAAGCTGATTCTAAAGTTGATTTGGAAATGCAAAAGATCTAGACCAGCTAAGACAATTTTAAAAAATAACAGACTTGGTATATTTACATTCTCTGATTTTTAAGACTAACAATAAAACGACAGTTTCTAAAGATGTTTTCTGGGGCCGGGGATTTAGCTCAGTGGCACAAGCACCTGCCAGGCAAGTATAAGATCATGAGTTCGAACCTCAGGTCCAAAAAGAAAAAAAAAAGTGTTCTTTAAACTATCACTATCAATAAAAGTGAAAATAAAGTAAAAAGGATAGTTTTCTTGACAAGTGGTGCTGAATGACTAACTATCTATATGCTAAAAAATAAACTTCAATCCATAACTTGTACCATATTTAAACAAACAAACAAACAAACAAATGGATCATTGATCAACATAAAAACTAAAATTATAAAATGTTTAATGAAAATATAGGAGGAAATCTTTGAAATCTTGCAGTAGACAAATATATCCAATACCAAAGAATAATCTTGTGTATTAAATATGCCTTGTATTTATCTACTTTCCTTGCTCTCTACTAACTCTGTTACCACTCTAATCTAAATCATCTTTTGCTCAGTGTTCTCTTTTTCCATTCTCTCCTGCTTTTACCGCTGCCTCCTCCAATCATTTTCAAAGAAGTGGCAGTGATCTTTTCAAGCAAATATCTGTTCCTATCATTTCATTGCTTAAATTATTTAATAAGAGTCTCACATTCATGGGCTAACATGATCCTTAGAAATATTGCATGATCTAGTCCTTGCCTAGTTCTCAGCTTCATGTTGCACTATTCATCCTCCTTGATCATCCTGCTCTAACATGCTTGCCCATCTGTTCCTCTAATATACCATACTCCTCTGATATGGTAACCATAATTGTTTTTGCAGCATAAATTGCCCTCCTCTCTCCATTGTCCAACTGGTTAATCCATGATCATTTCTAGGTTTTACTATGAATGTCACTTCCATAGAGTGACTTTCTATGATTCCCAATCTAAATTCACACCTCAAGACCTTTATTACACTATTTCTTCTACCAGGGAATCTCTTTCTCCATGTTTTTATGTGGCTGTCTTTTTGAAAACATTTAGGAATCCACTCAGTTAGAAATCTTTCTTTGCAGAAAAAAAATTCTGTTTACTATTATGTAAAACATCTTTCTGTCATTCTTTAACCTCTTTCCTTGTTTCATTTTCTTATCAAATTAGAAACCACATTCCTTAATTTTTTTATTTATTGGTAATCTTTCTCTAAAATGAAAAATTGCCAGAGTGAGGCAATTCTTTACTACTCTACCCATATGTCCTGGTACATAGTAGGGCTAGTTATCTGTAGTTTGAATTTAGAAGCTCAGTTCCCCAGGACAGGGAGATATATATATATACATATATGAATGGCAATATATAAAGAATGGGAAATGAATGAATAGTGCAAAAGATGAAGGAATGGTCTTTCCCTTAGCAGTCCAGAAGGGATCTACACAGAAGAATCCACCTGAGTTATAAGGAATGGTTAAGAAGAGATCAACTGTAAACTAAAGATGTTTTCTGGGGCCAGGGATTTAGCTCAGTGGCACAAGCACCTGCCAGGCAAATACCTGCCAGGCAAGTACATTATGGTGAATGTACTAAGTGGAAAGTACAGTCCATAAAAGAATGGATGAAAAAGCATGTGAAGGGAACTCTACATACTTAGGAAAGACCCTTGTACTAGATTCATGTAAAGGAATGTTAATAATATTTCACTTGCTTAAAACGTGCCTCTCCTATTTCTGTATCTTAATTCTACCACACCACTAAGATACAGCCTCAAATGTTGAAATAAGCCTGATTCTTTTTTTTTTAAACTGGGGATCAATCTCATAACCTTGTGCTTGCCAGGCAGGCACTTAATGCTGCCGAGCTAAATCCCCCGCCCAGCCTTAAATGTTATTTCCTCCACAAAACCTTCCCATAGCTTTTCTTTCTCTCAGATTTCATTTCACATTCCATATATCAACGTTTCTTATGGCAATTTCTGTACCTGTCCTTTTCATGGTATTTATTACTGTGCATGTATTTCTATAACAAGGCTTTATACTGCTTGTTGTCCAAAGAGCAAAAAAGAAATCAAATAATAGAAAGATAAGTGATTATGTCTTAGTTTTAGTAGAGATGAGTAGACAGATTTTAAATGATCGCTATTAAGTCACAGGTAGGATAGGAACTTGCTTAGGTTTTTATTAGATGAAGAAACTATAGATGATTTTTCTCCTTTTGGGGAGCAGACCTTTTCTCTCAATATGTTGAGATTTTTATCCCTTAGATGTAATTTTTAGTTACTTATTTTAAATCACTTATTAATATATCTGTTACTGTTCTATTACATGTTTTCATTCCTTTGTAATTTTCAAACTAGAACTGTAATTATTACAGCAGATAACTATCATATAGATCCACACTGCTAGAAATTTATTGTAAGAATGCGATAGTAGAGAAGGAAGAAGGGGATATAAAAATAATTAAGGTAAATTATGTGCATGTACCAACTTCCCATGATAATGCAAATATATACTGAAAAAAATTAAAGCTGAACGTTATATTAGATGTAAACAGTTTAAATATATATAATATTCCTTTAAAACATAGCATGAAGGCTGGGATTTAGCTCAATAGTATAAATGCCTGCTGGCAAGCATGAAGTCATGAGTTCAATCACTGGTACTGAAAAATAAATAAATAAATAAATAAACAAAATAAAATAAAATAAAAAATAAAACCTAGCATGTAATTTTAATGAACTCAATAGGTATAACCATGTTATTTCTTATTTTCATAACCTCTCTAAGAACTTTCAGTTATCTATAGTTGAAGCATCAAATTATCCCTTTGTTTTAAATATTTCTTTATGTATTCTGGTTCTTTTTACAGCTCAAAGATTACTCATTACCACAAACTACAGTAGCTTACTAGGGGGACTCACACCATCAGGAACTAGAGCACATTAATGCCAGATCACCCAGTTGTTACAGAATGCACATTTAGCATATAACAGACACCGAGGATTAGACTTGCTTTAAATTAAATCATCTCAAGTAAATCTATACGACAAACTTATACTCTTTTAAAAATAAATTTCCACTTTTAAAAGTTTCCCTTTTAAGGTTAGGAATTTAGCAGCATAAGCACCTGCCTGGCAGGCATGAGGTCATGAGTTCGATCCTGGCACCCAAAAAAAGTTTCCCTTTTAAGAAAACAAAGCAAAATATAATGAAGAAAAGTGATTTATATGTAGTAACTGTTTAAAAATATTTCACAGATACTTTTCAAGAATTAACTATAGTCTTATCATACATGTGACTATCTTAAGAGTGCTATCTCATTACTTTCTATTTAGAACCTAATAGAGTAATTTTGATGTAGCATACATACTTCAAACATTACAATCCCAAAGGGAATAAAGAAGATGAGTGGAGAAAAGCAGCCTTCACAACTATAATTTAGTAGTAATTTTGACTTTATTAATAATTTCCACTTAGTCACCCATAGTTTTGAAAATGTATACAGTTTTTAAAAATTTAGAGTATTAAACAGTTTTTCCAAAGAACAATGATTCAAAAACAGTAATTTCATAACAATTACAAAAGACCTATAAAGGTCATCTGTAGATTTTACTCCTCCCAGTCCACATTTTTGATATTTTGGAAACTTACTTTTTCTTTACTTTCCTGTCTCTTCCCTATCACCTTCCTAGTCCCTGTAGGCAACAGTGTATCAAAAATCCTCCCACCTTCAAAGTAAACTGCATCTGTTGCTCTTTTTCCATTGTTGAAAATTCCTGTCTTAATCCTATTTGACTTTATTCAGGCAAAGGTCATCCTGAATTCAACAAATCAAGGAGCCAATGACAAAGCACACTGTTAAACACGGTTTTAAAAATGCTGTTGTAGAACATATGACTAAAATGCCCTCACTGTCTCAGAAATACCTGATTTATCACGTGGGCTTCCAACCTTGAAGCTATGTTATATATATTACCATATTTCTTAAACATCGTAGTTATAATGATCTGGATTCTTAGAAGCACAATAATGTTTTTTCTAAACTAAGTGCTGAATGTTCACAATACAAATTATATCTACCTATCAAAGTATGAATTAATTCAGAAGACCTACTCTAATCCTTATTAGCTTTTAGTAAATTTAGCCTTTATTTTATTATTGTTCCTCCATTAAACAGCAATTCCAATTCTTTTAATTCTCCAAATCTGCCAAATTAAGTTAATTACTGCATTCAACTTAAATAAGTTCCTTATTCCAATAAACAGCACGATAGATGGATTTTCTTTTTGAACAGACACTGATTATGAATTAAAGTCATAATTCATTATGCCACTGGCTTTTTTCCTCTACACTAAACATAGCTCAAATCTATAATTTATTACCATCCATATATATCTGACCCAAACTGGAAGGCATTAATAGGAAGATTAAAGTAAGAACTAAAATAAATTTAACTAAAGATTTAAGAGGTGGAGATAATTATATTTAATATGCTCATAAATCACCATGACTAAAACATGGGAACATTTACACATGCTTATGTCCAAGTTAACAAAAGATATTTGCCAATTTAAGATGGACTGAACTCAGATAGTTAGTTACAAGCAATCAAGGAAAAGGCAAAAAAAAAAAAAGCCACTGTTTTATTTTTGTGGTTTTAATAAGGAAAAGAAATCTTTTCTATAAAACACTGTATTGCTGGCCTTAAATGAGTTTATGTGGCAAAACTGAATGCAAGATTTTAAAGGAATCAACTGCTTACCATATAAACTCACACAGCTGCTAACACCACCTTGCCAATTTCATTATACGTAGAATAACTTAGCACAGAAGATGTATTTTCTAAGAGGGTATTTTAAGGCATAGTTTTGTGTTGACAGCAAAACATGTAAGTTTAAAAAGATATCATCTATCACCAGGTTCACCATTAAATTTTACTATTATTCCTCAAACTGCTCAAAAAACTATATAAAATTCAGAAACATCTCAAAATAAAAAACAAAAGCTTCCAATTTAAAGTAAGTCACTCCCTTTACAACAAATGCCTATGTGAAAATCAGTTTTATTCATTGAATTAATTTTTCTTAACTGTGGCATTTTAGTCTAAATATGTAACCTTCTTTTTTTTTTTTTTTTTTTGGTTTTTCTTATACCCATAGTGGCATATCAGATCGTAATTTCTCTGTTCTCAAAGGCTGGTTATAGCATAATGCAATGTAGAACCTTTGAGTGGAGTAGCAAACTTTACAAATTAAGAAAGCTTTCCAAATCCTATTTTGTAAATAGAAGACTCTTTTTAGCAAGTGTTTACTCAGTGAATCTGTTTTAAATTTTATATTTGCTTCAAATGTGGCACACTTACATGTGATATCATAACTAGCCTGACTTTGGGCTCAGCTTCTTTATTTGTTAAATGGTGACAACAGCACCCAACCTACCTACTTTATGAGTGTGTGTAGACAATAATATAAATTATGTGCATCCAACTATAAAGCATCTTACCAATGTAAGAAAATATCATACAAAGGAAACTTCCACCAAGTGTCAGTAGCAACATTCACTTCATACAGAAACAGACAATAATAAACCAAGATAAGATGTTCTATGTCAAACTTCTCTATTTCATGATTTTCTTAAAAGCTTTTATGATAGTAGCTATTGGGAACCATCTTTGAAACAACCAAATGCTCTCTGCATGAAACTCCAGTACATATGTATATATTTATGACAGAAGTGCCAGGTGTTCTTTCTACCAAGTCAGCTATTGCCTGCTGTCATGTGGTTCAGACTCAGTCTACAAGTCCATGCCTAAAAGTGTCTCACAAGAATATAGTGTTCTCATATTCTGCCTAAGTAAGAGACCATACACAGAGCAACTCTGGATGGAAAGGCTCCACATTTTATGACGGGACATGTGAGAGAAGACACCAAAAATTACAAAAATTTATGTTGTCTCTTTCTCTATTGAGATACATCTTACATACTGAGACGGCAGAAATGAGCTTTATTTTCTCTATATGGGTCTTAACATTCTTTGTCTTAAGATGTTCCTTTCCCAATTTCAAGGCTCAGTTCTCTATGCTTTTGTTCTCAATGTTCATATCTGAAACATCGACCACAGCTAATAAATTTTTCCTTGGAACATCGCCAACATGTTCTGAAAGACAGTCTAGAATAAGAAAATGAGAACTACATCTCCATGAATTCCAAAAGAAGGAATTTACCAGACAAAGCAAGCAAATGAACATAGAGGATAAAAAAGGGAGCCAACAACAGGAAAATAATATTATGAGGATAAATCAATACATATTGGTTATAACCATCAATGTTAATGGTATCAATACACCAATCAAAAGAAACAGACTGGCTGAATGGATCAAGAAGCAAGATCCAACAATATGCTGGATATAAGAAACACACTTAATTCAAAAAGGAATTCAGAGACTGAAAGTCAAAGGATGGAAAACAATACTCCATGCAACAGAAACCTGGAAAAAAAGCAGGGGTAGCTATTCTATTTGCAGATAAAGTAAATTTCAAGCAAAGACTGATTAAGAGAGACAAAGAAAGTTGCTACATCCTTTGTAAGGGAACACTGAGAGAGAAATAACAATCATAAATATATATGCAGTAGATACCAGAGCTCCCAACTATATAAAAGAAATAATGGACATGGAAAATCAAGCTCTAATACAATAGTAATGGGGGACCTTAATACCCCACTGTTACAAATAGGTCAACTATTAGACCAAACAACGACAAAAAAACAATGAAATATTAGAACTGAATCAAATTTTTGAATAAATGGACTTAGTGGATATCTATGGAGTGTTACCCCACAATATCACAATAAACATTCTACTCAGTTGCACATGACATGTTCTTCAAAAGAGACCACACACAAGCTCACAGTACATGTTTAAGCAAATGCAAAGGACCTGAAATTATCCCATGCCTATTATCACACCATAGAGCAATGAAATTGGAAATCAATGGCAAAGGAAACCACAAGAACTTCATAAACATATGAATATTAAATAGCACTTCCCTGAACAACCAGTGGGTCACAGATGAAATTAAAGAAGAAATTAGACAGTTTCTACAATTAAACAATAATGCCAATGCAACACATCAGAACTTATGGGGTGCAATGAAAGCAGTCCCATTAGGGAAATTTACAGCAGTAAATACTCAAGTCAGGAAAGCAGAGCAAGCTCAAATAAACAACTTAATGTTGAATCTCAAGCTTCCAGAAAAAAGAAGAACAAGTCAAGCCCAAAGCTCCTACTGAGAAGAAATTCTACAGATCACAGCAGATATTAATGCAAAGAATCAAAGAGCTGGTTCTTTGAAAGGGTAAATAAAGCCAAAACAACCTTTAGTCAACCTTATAAAAAAAAATGGAAAGGAAGGACTCAAATCCATGCAATTAGGAATGAAAAGGGTAAAATCACAATAGATTTCGCAGAGATCCAGAAAATCATCAATACCTACTTTGAGAACTTGTATTCTAGTAAGATGGAAAATGCAGAAGAAATGGAAGCTTTCTAGATACATATGAATTACCAAAGCTGAATCAAGAAGATGCAAAAATTCTAAATAAATCAGTATCAGTGAATAAAACTGAAGAAGTAATTTAAAACCTACCAACAAAGAAAAGCCCAGCCCCACTGCTGAATTCTTTAAGAAATTTAGAGGTCTAATACTGCTATTTCTCAAATTCTTTAATGAAATTGAATGGGAAGAGATACTCTCAAATTCATTCCTGGAAGCAAGCATTAACCAAAACTAGAGGAGGATCCACCATAAAAGAGAGCTACAGGTCAATCTCCCTAATGAACATAGATGCAAAAATCCTCAATAAGATACTGGTATACAGAATGCAGCAAATCATCAGAAGATTATAAACCATGACCAAAAAGGATTCATCCCATGGATGCTGGGAAGTTCTAATGTATGCATATCATTAAGTGTAATACAAAACTACTGTGATTAAAAAAAAAAACAGCATAGTAAACAACAACAACAATAACAACAACAACAAAAACAAACCCAAAAACAGATGCAAGGATTAATGGAATAGATGAGAAGATGAAGAAACAACTCCAGACATCCTCAGCTACTTCACCTTTGATAAAAAAAAAAAAAACCCAAACACCTCCAGCAGTACTTTTTAAATCAGTTCTTTAGGCAAACTAGTCACATTTTAAAATGCTTAACCACTGCATATGGCAGTGGATACCCTGCTAGCACAGATATACGCTATTTCCATAATTACATAAAATTCTATTTGAACTTGGAAAACTAGTATAGGAAAGAGGTGAAAACGTGGCCCAAATTTTCTGCATAACTAGGTGAATGGCAGTGACATTTACTGAGATGAGGAAAACCAGAGGGAAACAGCAAGTTGGAAAGGAAAATTCAGAATTTATTTTTTCACAAGGAGAGATATTTAGTAGACAGAGCTTGGAGCTATAGATATGACTTTAGAATATATAAGAAGTATATTATTTGTTTGTCCCAACTTCTGGGATTAAAGCCTAATTTCTAACAGCATTTTAAAATCATCAAATTAGTTGCGGTAACAACTCAGTATAGTACCTCAAACATTAATCAGAGCAATCAAGCAAAAGAAAGAAATAAAAGGCATATTTATAAAAGTCAAATTATCAATAACTGCAGATGACATGATCTCCTACAAAGAGCTAAAATTCCACCAAAAGACCCCTAGAATTTATAACCAATTCAGCAATGTAGCAGTATACAAAATCAACATACAAAAATCAATAGTGATCCTGTGAATCAATAATGAAATTAGGAAAATGATAATTCACAATAGCAACAAGAAAAATTAAATACTTAAGAACTGACCTAAATGAGTAAGTGAAAGACCTTTACAACAAAAACTATGGTACTCTGAAAAAGGAGATAAAAGAGGACATCAGAAAATGCAAAAATATCCTCTATCCTGGATAGGGAAAACAAATATAGACAAAATGGCTACACTTTCACAACAATACAAAATTTAATGCAATCGCAATCAAAATACTAATAGCATTCCTCACAGAAATAGAGAAAACAATCCTAAAAGAGGAGGATCATAATAACAAAAGCAATCCTGGGTAACAAAAACAAAGTAGGAGGCATCACAATGCCAGATTTCAAGTTATATTCCAAAAGTAGGGTGTTAAAAACAGAATGATACTGGCACAAAAAAAAAGAAAAGAGACTTGTGAATCAATGTAACAGACTAGAGGATGCAGAAACAACCCCAAGCACACTCAACTATCTTTGACAAAAATACACACTGTATGAAAGACAGCCCCTTTAATAAATAGTGCTAAAAATACTCTGCATTATACATATGCAAAAGATTGAATTTAGAAGCATATTTCTCATAATGTACAAAACTAAGATCAAAATGGATCAAAGATCTAAATGTTTAACCACAAACATTCAATCTCCTGCAAGATGAAATAAAAAACTTGGACAACATAGGAGTTGGCAAGGACTTTCTGGACAGAACTTCAGTTGCAGAAGAAATGACATCAAAAATCAACAAATGTGATCAGATCAAATTAAAAAGCTTCTGTACAACAAAGGAAATAACCAACAGCATGAGGAGACAACCTACACGATGGGAAAGTTTTGCTAGTTGCTTCTTGGAAAGAGGTCTAATATTTAGAATACATAAAAGAGTTAAAAAAAACTACCCTCTCCAAATAAAAGGCCCAATCAAAACAATGGGCCACTGAAATGAAAAAACGCTGTTCAAAAGAAGTATAAGTGGACAATAAATACATGAAAAAATGTTAACCATCTCTGGCCATTAGAGAAATGAAAATTAAAACAACACTGAGATTTCATCTTACTCCAGAATGGACAGTATCTATAAATCAAATAAAAACAAATGCTGGGAAAGCTGCAGGGAAAAAGGAACCCTCCACATTGTTAGTAAGAATGTCAACTAGTACAACCTCTATGAAAATCAGTATGGAGATTTCTTCAAAAAACTAAAACTAGAAATTCCACTTGACCCAGCTATACCCCTTTTCAGCATTTTCCTGAAAAGTTAAAGCCATCATATTAGAGTGATACAAGCACAATTCATAACAGCTAAATTTTGGAAGCAGCTAATACATCCTTCAACAGATTAATAGGTAAAGAAAATGTGGTATTTATACATAGCAGAGTACTATTTTGCCAAAAGAATAAACTTGAATCACTTGTAAGAAAATGTGTGCATTTTGAGACCATAATGTTAAGTGAAATAAATCAGAGATACATCCTTAAATATCAAATGATTTGCCTATATGAGAATCTCAAAATAAAATATAGCTTTTTGGACGTACATTCACAAAAAATATTAATTTACTCATAATGCATTTTTAACTACTGGCTTTGCTTTTCAGAAAGATAATTATTCAAGAGGTTTACCTAGTAAAAGTTTTCTTTCTGCACAATTATGCTGAATGCAGACTACAGAAAAAAATTTTTTTTAAAGTTTCCTGGGTTATAAAGTTAAGATATAGTGAAATGATCTAGCTATTATGCAGGTTTGCAAAGAAAATGCTTACACATCCCTGAAGATGATGGCACTAATAAAGCCAACACACAGTATATGTATTAATCCCCTGATTACAACTCTTAATCCAGGTATTAAAGAATTTACATGTCCCACAGTAGTTTGGCCCTCTGTACATAGGTGGTTAAAGAATGTGTATTAATGGACATATATCCTACTCTCTTGCTTAAACGCTATGAAAATACAGTTAAAGGAATATGAAGGTATTTTACAATACATAGTTGTTCCATTAACTCAACTGTACCATGATTGTTTTTGAGATTCTTCTCCAAGTTCAAACATGTCAGGCTTGCTTTTCAAGCCTTTCAAGTTGAGACTTATATTAAATAACAGTGCCAAGCAAGAAGTTTAAGGTAAACACAAAGCTTTCACAGAAATGATTTTAAGACTTCAAGTTGATTTTAAATTTTCCATCAACACATCGAGTAGTAAAGTAAAACATTTTCACTGAATTTATTACAGCTTATATTCTAATTTACTTGATCATAGGTTAGATGAAATATAAAAATTCAAATACATAGGCTTGTTCTAGTTATTGTTTTACTATTTATTTCTAGATTAATTGCACCCAACATTAAGAATATAATACCAGCCATCTAAAAATGTTTGGAAGGCTTGCTTTACAGGTGTGTCCTATAAAGATCTCTTTAAAAAAAAACTGTTATAACAAGTGTTTAAAAGAGACATTTGTTATTTATATAAATAACTTCATTATACATTGTATTTTTTTTATGTGGCCCAAAACAATTCCTCTTCACTCAAGGTGGTCCACAGAGACCAAAAGGTTTGAATCACCTGTGGAACTTATAATATGGTCATTTTTGAATAACTAAATTCTGTAGTTCTACAATGTTTTTTAGGTCTAAACTGTTAAATTAATCTTTATATCTTAATGATTTCTTTATTCTGTCAAAAACAGAGCTGTATTATACTGATGAGTTGATTAACATTTTATCAGGATGAATTGATCAGCTCTCTCGTTTAATTTCATTTAACTTAAAACCAATATTTGATATTATATGGCTACATTGATTTTCTTCTGGTTATAGTGTTTTCATGGTAAATCCTTTTTGGATTGATTGATTTATTATTACATGGCAGCTATGTAATCTAGGCTGACCTTGAACCTAACCCTTGAACTTACTAAGTATTTTAGCCTCAAATTCATGATCCTCTTTCTTCAACTTCCAGAATGCTGAGATTTCAAACATATGGCACAATACCTAGATTCTGGTTTTTCATGTATCTATGTTTTAGAAGTTTATAGTTAGATGTTTTCCAATTCGGATTAATAATCTTTGACTATTAATTGAAGAATTTAACCCAAATAGAATTAATTACTAATAACCTGAGTTCAAATTTAGCACACTATTTCATGCTTTTCATTTATTTCAGCTAGTCTGTGTTTATTTCTGTCTTTTGGGGACTTTTCTCTATTACTTAAAAAAAATTTATCCTGCATTCCCTCATTTAGTTTGGAAGTTATATATTACATTGCTATTCTTTTAGTTGCTCTAAACAACATAATCAATGTCTAAAGAGCAATCAACATCTTTATCCTAATTCTCAATAATACAAGGAACCAAGACAACAACATTAATGTAATTATCCCTCTCTGTTATTTTATTGCCATATAGTTTAATCTTTTTTATTTCATCATAAATACTGTTTTATATTTTCATTATATTTCATTTCTTTGCTTATTTTCCATTACATGATCTTTTTTTCCTTGAGCTGCTTTCTGTATTACCTTTTATTGGGGGGAATGAACCCAGGCCTTCACCATGAGCTACAACCCTGGGTCTGAGTAAGTTGCTAAATTGCCAAGGCTGGGCTCAAGCTTGCAATCCTTCAGCTCAGGCTCCCAGAGCACTGGGATTACAGGTCCAAACTACCATGCCTATCTTTCCTCTTCTCCCCTTGCTTTCCCTCCCCCCTTCCCTCCCTTCCTTCACTTCTTGATTTTTCTTTTATCCCCTTCTCTTTATGTGACACAGGGGATTGCACCCAGGGCCTTTCTACTGAACTACACCTTCAGTTCTTTATTTTATTTTATTTTTTAAACTTAATTTAATTTAATTTTTAAATTTTGAGACAGAGTCTCACTAAGCCGGGAAACTGCCAGGGCTAGGCTTCAGAAACATGCCATGATGGTTCTTTTTCAATTTCTGATCTTCCATTGAGGACAGTATTTTCCTTCAGTTTAAATTACATGTTTTAGGATTTTCTTTAGTAAGGAATTAAACTTACTGGTCTAGAAAAATTATTTCTGTTTTCATTCTTCAAAGATTTTTCAATGGACATACAATTCTATGCAGGCAGGGTTTTTTTTCAACATTTGGATAATATCACTGAACTATCTCTAGTTTCCATTATTGCTGTTGAAAAATAAGTGTTCCTTTGAAGGTATTCTGCCTTTTCCTCTCTTTAGGCTTAAAGATCTTACTGATCAATTAATTGGCTTTCTGAAGTTTAACTGTGACATCTTTCTATCTAATTTTCTTCTATTTTATTGGTACAGTATTGCTATGCTTCTTGAATCAGGAGACTATATCTTTAATCAGTTTGAATTTTTTATCACTTCAAATATAATCTTTATCTTCTCTTTCACAGTCTAATAAGAATTATATACTCTGTCACACAGGTTTTTCTTTCTAAAATAAGGATTTTCAAAGATAGGATATCCCATATAACCACCATCCAGTTTCAAAAGTAATTAACATTTTTCCCAATCTTGTTTTATCACTCTCTCCAAATACTTCTCTATTTTTCTTCTAGAGTATTTTAAAGCAAACACAGAATCCTATCATTTCAACAGTAAATAATTCAGTACATAATTCTAAAAAATAAGTAATTTAAAATTTGTAATTTCATGTTCTACCCTCTTTCATACTGTCAAGCTATTCACTTATAGTCATTTTTTCCTTGAGTGACAGTTAGTTTTGGATGATGGCATCTTCATGGTGTCATTTAACATATTCCTTTACTTCCCAACACTGGCAAACTGATGGTTATTACAATCAGTAGCTTGACTAGACCTCAGTGTAATTCTCTAGCAAGAATATTTTTATAAGCAGTTCTATGTACTCACAATATATTCATGGAAATATGATTGGGATCCAGCCCCCCTCCTTTTTGGTGCCGGGGATCAAACTCATGACCTTGTGCTTGTCAGGCAGGCGCTTATGCCACTGAGCTAAACCCCTCCAGCTCTTACTAATTACACTAAGAGTAAACAAGATGGTTAACTGTTGCCAACCTCATCGATGTACTTACCTGTTTTATAAAACTGTTCTCTGGCAGCACGTGAACCAGGGAGAACCAGGAAGGCAGCTAAGCCCCAGCCTGTGAGCCAGCCAGAGCAAGGACTGGGGAAAACCAGGAAGGCAGCTAAGCCCTGGCCTGTGAGCCAGCCAGAGCAAGGACTGGGGAGAACCAGGAAGGCAGCTAAGCCCTGGCCTGTGAGCCAGCCAGAGCAAGGACTGGAGAGAACCAGGAAGGCAGCTAAGCCCTGGCCTGTGAACTAGCTGGAGCACTGATGGGGGAAAACCAGGAAGCAAGCCCCTTCTGTAAGCCAGCCTAAAGCCAGTAGTTATTTATTTATTTATTTATTTATTTATTTATTTATTAGGTTTTTTTCCTCTTTTTTTTTTGGAGACAGGGTCTCACTACGCAGTTCAGGCTGGCCTTAAAGTCACTCTACAGCCCAGGTTGGTCTCAAACTCGCACCGATCCTCCTCTCTCAGCTTCCCATGTGCTGGGATTACAGGAATGCCTGGCCTGAGCAATTATTTACAGGACAACAATATGCAATGTAATAACTATTGTAGATTTCCTACTATCTTATCACTGTTTCATTTTGCTTTGTTTTATTCCCTTTAAAAATAAATACATAAAGAAAACAAAAAACAGAAAAAAATTGTTCTCTGAATGATTCTAATACCCATACTCACTGCTGCCTGATTTATTATTTTATTAAGGATTTTGAAGTGGTGTATTTTCTATTGAGATAATACTTTCTGTATTTCATAGCTGGAATTCTTTCATAAGGAAGAACTTTGTCTCATCAGCTAATTATCTTGAAATATAGCTCATAAAGGAAAGCCAGGATAAATTTTTAGTTTTCTTTATTTATCAATATACAGAATAATGAGCTGGTGTCCTAGCAATTTCCAAAAGTAACTTTTGTGATATTATCATTATGACTTTATGAATTTTACACATTTGATCTGTTTCAATCCTTTGCAGATATTCTGTTTCAATTCTTTAAGAATGTTTCACTGTCTCTAGCATTTATGTTATAAAAATCTAAAAGTACTATTAGCATATGTCTATGTTGAGATCTCATTCCATTCATGTTGGCTTATACTTGTGAGACTTTTCCTCCTATAATTTTTATCTTTTTATCATTTTAGTTTAAATTCTGGGAGAATTTTCAATTATCTTATAAATAAATAATTTCCTGTTATGCAATACATTATCAATTGTTAATAATTTAAAATTTTAAAGTTTTGCTTTTCACATCCAACAACTTTTTTTTTTTTTTTTTTTTTAATACTTGGCTTTGAATCCAGGCCCTTGGTACTAAGCTACATTCCTGGCTTTTCTTTTCTTTTTTTTTTTTTTTTAAGTCTTGCTAAGTTGCTAATTTGCCCAGGATGGGTTCAAACTTCTAACTCCCCTGCCTCAGTCTCCCAGAGTGCTGGAATTGCATTGCTCAGCTTCAAAATATTACTTTTTACTATTAAAAACTTCAAACTTGTAGGAAAATTACACATTCAAAAGTGCAATACATTAAAACTCACGTATCCTTTATGTAGATTCACCCATGATTAACATTTTACCTCAGATCAGTATTTTTGGTAACAAGTTAAATCATCCTAGGAAAAGTAATTAAAAGTTTTTTTAAGTTTTCTTTTGTCTTTGTGGTAAGTTGTTTTTAAAGGTCATTTGTTCTAGATCAAAGATTAGTCCCTTTTTCTAAACTAGTATTTTCTGAGTCAATTTTAAAAGGCATTTAATCTGAGGTGTAGTGAATACTTATTGCCAAAATTTATGGATATGCTAGCTTTTTAGATTATTCAAATATACTTGTATTTGTATGACTCAAAAATTTAATGATTTAATTTTGTACCCTAGTCACCTTTCTTGCCTCACTATACTCTAAGACTTGATATTCATTGTGTTATACATATTTTCCTTTTTTTGTTTTGTTTCTTATTCATACAGGGTGAAGTTTATTAGTACTGGAAGTTTAGAAGAGTTATGACATAGTTTGTACAAATCTGTTCAAATACTCCAGATACATTTCTCTTCCTCATGAAGTAACAGGGTGAGCTAATCATTGTTTCTTTCACATTTATCATCACTAACGTACCTCAAAGTAGTCCTGCCAATATACAGTAACAGCATTCAATCTATTGTTTGTTCTACTTGGTAGTCTTTATAAAGCATTGAGCAAATAAGCCAAATTTGTGAGTCATTCTTTATTATTCCAGAATATAAAAATTTATTTACTTTTTTCAGGTTTTTTTCTAGGTGAAGACATTTTCATCTTTATAAGGAAAATTAGTAATTCATTCTTGATTAGAAAACTATGACAGGTACCTTAATTCTATTACTTCACAATATAGTGATATACACAAGCAACCTTTCAAAGTCACAACTTACAAATTTGTTTTAAAAGGAAACATTTTAATCAGAGTTTTAAAACATTTAGCATTTTAATCTTTTCCACTGAACACAGTGAGAATAAACTCTTAGAGTGCATTCTTGATGCCAAGTGGCTGGTCTTACAGTTTGCAAAGATGTAAGAATTACTGCTGCTACACACTTGTCCAATCTGTCCCACCTGTGCACCAGGACTAGACCTAAGGTCAGTCCAGTAGCGTGCCTCAAATGCAAGATTTTAGAAGGCATTCACTCTTAGGATATTACAGATGTGGGTTCACACTTGCATCAAACTAACAGGAAGTGCCTCCTTACGGGCCCTAGGTATTTACCCTCTTGCCTTGCCCTATTCTGCCCCATACACATATGTGAAAAATTTTTAGAATTGATACCATGGGACTGGGGATTTAGCTCAGTGACAAGTGCCTGCCTTGCAAGCAGGCAGTCATGAGTTCAATACCCGGTACCAAAAAAAAAAAAAAAAAGAATTGATACTGCAATATGCAAATAGGAAAAAAGAATGTCAATTTCTCATCAATAATCTTATGCTCTGAAAATTAAAATTAACATACTCTTTCAGATATCAATATAAAAATGTAAAGAATAGATCTTGAAGAGAATACTAGTCAACTTTGATAGCTTGGCTTTTTTGTTTTTTGAATTCTATAGTACTATTCCTAGATTCTTTATTTTTTAATATTTATTTATTTATTGATGTGTAGCTTAGGTTAGTCCAGAACTCACTATGTGGCCCAGGCTGGCCTTGAACTTGCAGCAATACTCCTGCCTCAGCCTCCCAAGTGCTGGGATTACAGGTGTATGCCACCACATCTGGCCCCTAGATTATGTTCAGTTGTGAAATATGCTTTCTTTCAAAATTTGCATGATTATTAAATGTCATTTTAAAATTATTCAAGTGATCAAACTATCTCCTAAAAGACACTCAGATTTGAGTTCAGTTGCATGTCCACTATATAATTCATATTTTAAGTAAGTATTAAGTTACAGCCTTCAAATTGCCCTGTAATATCCATTTTATCCTTCAGAAACCTTGATCTTTAGCTGAGTAATACAGTTGTCCAGAATAAAGATGCATTGCCTCCCTTGCTACACATAGTGTTGTGGTGTTGTATCTCTTGATTGGTATGTCTATCTGTCTCTGTGTGTTGTACTGTATTGTGTTGAGTGTGTCTGCATGTGTGTGTGTGTGTGTGTCTGTGTGTGTTTTGTCCCTACCTTCTTGTTGACTAGAATGGGGCAGTGTTATGTGTGGGAGACAGAAAATTCCAAAACCAACATTTTTGCAGGGAAAAATGAAATCAGATTGCAGACATTCAAAAGAGAAAAGCAGATACATTGAGGGTAATCCCACTGATTCTGAAACTCAACCTGAACATTCACTCAGGGTTCTACAAAATAGCCTTGAGTCTCCTTATGACAGGTTATTCCTTAGCTTGAGTAAACAGAGAAGTAAAGCACACAGCTTATTTCTGTTAAGCTTACCTCTTGTTTTCCCAGTCATTAAATATAGATTGACATTTTATTTTCAAAATAAAACAAAATGAAAAAACCTGTGTAAATATTTTATTCAAGTATATTTTGACTGTCATTGTTTCTGTGATTTTCCCTAAAAGGTTTGAAACATAGAGTTAATTGATTGCATGCCTACTGTTTTCCAGCAATAGGGGTCCTTAGATGCCTTTCTACACAATTTTAACAGACAGAAATGGAGATAAAGGCCTTAAGTGGGTCTTTATGTGCAAAACTTGAAAGGAGTGTTTATTATGTGGTTTGAATTTTCTGCTGGTATCAAATTGAACGGATGCATACTATTCTAATTTTGGTTTATCCTAGGCTTCCAACAGTTTCTGCAGTCCACTCAAATTCAAAAAAAATTTGGTCTTTGTCAGAATTTTCTAGAAAGACCACAGCTAGGACCTGCGAGTCGGCACCATAGGTGGGTAGGGAGACAAGAAGAGTCATCATCCCTCTTCTTTCATCTCATAAGTGGCTGACTGATCCAAAGGAACATAGGATTTGATAATAGCTCATGAGGTAAAATATAACATAATGCTTCTATAGTGTTTAGTGGTTCACTAACTTTGCAGGCCTAAAGCTGGTAGTCTAATTATCTATTAAGAGGACAGGAATATGCAGTGTAGCATTTATGGGGGATCTCCTTCTGAAGGTGATAGCCATTGTTAATTCGCTCTTACCTTGTTTTGAGGTCTTGCATCATTTTCACTGTTTTGTGTGGGTGGGTTTTATTCTGTTTTATCTTATTTGATTTTATTATGTCTCATGGCATGGGCAGCTATTTCAAAGATAACAAGATATATTATGGTAGTCATTATGGTAACCACTGCTGATCTCCTATTGGCTTGTTTTGAAATCCTGTGTCATACTGTCTTCTTTTGATTGGCTTTATTCTGTTTTATTTTGCTTTGTTTTATTCTCTTTAAAATAAAATTAAAAAAATAAAATTTGGATTTAGTTCTTTCAAAAGTTTTATTTAAACTAGTTATCCTTTCCAATTTATAAATAAGAGAAATAATTGTCCCAGAAACTTAGCTTTTTGAACACCAAAACTCTGTAACAGTTTTACTGAAAATATTTATGTAAGACATATCTTCTTGTTTTCATAATAGAATCCTGTATACTAATAAAATTCTTTCAGGTTGATTCAAGGTTGCACAAATAGTCAGCTATTTTTCCAAAAGATAATATTGCCAAGTCTTCAGGAACTACCAAGATACACCAGTTTATTCCTGTGATGAGGTCAGTCCCATTTTACTGTGCTTTCTAGGTTGTCATTTATCATTTTTTATTACTGTCAGTACATTGTTGATTTTAATTTACTGACATCATACATAACAGTGTACTGGTTTCCAATTTCTGATTTTCTTTTCGTTTGGCAATGATCCACATTTTTTTCAAATGAAATCTTAAACATATGAAAATATATAAAAAAGAATGAATGTGGATGTATGCTGTGCAAATCTAGAGAACAGATGCTACATTCTATACTGAAGACCATTCTATACTAGCTACAGGTATAGATACAGATAGAATGCAGAGTCACTGATGGAACCCAAGCCACTAGCAAACATTTTAATACCACTTGTCTCATCTAAGAGTGATTTCTTTAATTCTGAGGTATAATTTTGGAAAATGTCAGCTCCTCCTCTCCCAAAAAACAAAACAAAACAAAAAAACCTGTGAGAATACAGTTCAGTGTGAAGGCCCTAAATTCAACCCTCAATGCTACAAATAAAACAAAACAACACAGATCATCAGGAAAGCTAAAATCATGGAAAAACAGGAGACAACATGGAGAAAAGACCAAAGCATTCTAAAACACTAATTCTGGCTCTGGCTCCTTCTCTCACAGTGGTTCCTCACAGTAAGTCCAGGTTAAGGCTGGAGTCAGCCACCCCAGAGTTATTGATAAACAAGGGAAGGCAGCACTAGCCCTAGGAAACACCCACAGATATTGTTCCCCCCTATTTTTTTTTATTAGTATATGTTTGTAATGCATAATACATACATTTTGGGGAACACACACACACACACACTTCTCCTTCTGTTACTTTTACCTAGTCCTACCTACATTTTTATTTTTATTTTTATTACTGTGATGCTGAGCATCCCAGGGCCTTAAGCATGCAAGGCAAGAATTCTACCACTAAGCCACATCCCCAGCCCCCTACATATTTATTCTTTAATTGGATTTTTAATCTCACTTTTCTCTCATCTTATTTTTTCTTTCTTGTTAAAATTTTACTTCAAGAAATAGCAGAGGAGAGAAGTCAAGATGGCCAATCAATGAGCAACAAAATACAAAGCCTCCCAGGAGAAACAACTCTTGTGCCAGAATAAAATACCCTGGAGAGACCCAGACAGAGGGAGATGGATCCTCTTGACACAGGAAGAAATTAAAACGTAAAAAAGCTCGTCAAATACTTTGGGACTACAACTGAAACAGCTAAAACTTACGGGACACAGTGTTTTCGCTCATGGCGACCAGCCAAATTTGCAAAGGCCTGAATCTGCACTGGCCAGCAGAGCCGCCCAAACTAGTCCTGCCACCACTCACTGGAAGCACAATGGCGCTAAGGTCAGGGGTTGGTGAGCCCAACGGATAGCGGAGCCAGTGAAGGGACCTTCATTGATCCATGGTCAGTGCTGCGAATGACCAAATGGGTGACATGTTGGAATCAGGCAGGAGGAGGCTGAACTGGGAGTGACAGTGACTTTAATTGGTTCCTCCCTCCCAAGAGCAGATTCGTGGGATTTGCTTGGACTGGGCCGCGCCCATGGCTGGGACCCAATGAGCTATCCCAAACTAATTCCCTGCGCCTGGAAAGTACTAACCAGGTGAAGGCACCTCAAGTTTGGCTGGCCTGGTGGGGAGGGGCAGGCAAACACAGCCGCTGCTTAAGCCTCAGTGACAAGAGCAGACAGGAGAGGCAGAGGTCCCTCGCCAGCGTGCTTCAGAGGAAACATGGCCAACAGGGAAGGGGGCTGGGACCTGCACTGTAACCTGTGTGGAGGAAGCCAGGGCCATGACAAGAGAGAGAAGCAGGAGGAGGTTTCCAGCCCAGAACCCTGAAAGCACTGATCCAGGAGAAGGAAAAACAAGGGAGACTGAAGGCGGCAAACACGCAACATCAGACATGGCTTCAATGGACATTAAGAGATATCTTTGGGACCTTGTAGACGAGCTCAAAACTGAAATACTAAATCAGGTAAAGCAGGATATGAGTAGAGTAATAAAAGAAATGCTCTCAGGAAGCATCTCTCAGGATGATACAGATGGAAGAAGGAAGGAACACACAAAAAAGGAGAGAAACATTCGATAAAGAATATAAAGAAAATATGGAATACATGAAGCAGATTCAAAGAGACTACCAGGAAATTAAAAACTCTATTGAAAGCTGGCAAAACTCCTTAAAAGAAACTAAGGATAGACTATCACAACTTGAAGACAAGTTTGCAATGTGTGATCATGAAAGGAAAGATCTCTTAAAAATAACAAGGAAAAAGGCATAACAATACAAAGGCTAGAAGATGACAAGAGAATCTACAATTTAAGAATAAGAAATGTGAACAAAGAAGCAGAAATACATACAGGTAAATTACAAAGGCTATTCACAGAAATAATTAAGGAAAAATTCCCAAGAATGGGAAAAGAAAATGACATTCGGTTGTGTGAGGCATACAGAACTCCAACCACCCCCAACCAAAACAGATCTACACCCAGACGTATAATAATCAAGATACCAGAAATTCAATATAAAAACAGAATATTAAAAGCCACCAGAGAAAAGAAACAGAGTACTTATAAAGGGTAAGCCCATCAGAATCACAGCTGACTTCTCAACACAGACCATCAGATCAAGAAGAGCTTGGAGTGAAATATTCCAAGTCTGAAAGAAAATAACCTCCAGCCCAGATTGATGTGCCCTGCAAAACTGTCACTAGAAATTAATGGAGAAACAAGATGCTTCTATGACAAAGAGGAACTCGGCGAGTTTGTGACCACCTATCCAACCCTATAGAGAATACTGAAGGACATTCTAGAGAGAGAGAAAAAAAATACCAGGATTTTAGGAACAGCGGCAGAAAGGCCTCAATGAGTGTGGCAGGCAGTAGAAAGAAAGAGAAAACTAGACAAACAAAGGCAGAAAAATAGCATAGCAGAAATGAGGCAGAGAAGGATGGCTAGAATCTCTAACATAGATGGCCTTGATACACTATATTGTTAATAGTGTACCAGGATTTAAAACCCACATTACTCACACTACTCTGCTTAGATGGATTGTATTTTGTTCCACTCATTCTACCTGTACTAGATTTGAGGGAACAGACAGTTATCCCGAAGATAGCAGGATATAGTACGGTAATCATCCTTAATTTCCTATTAACTTAATCTAAAGCTCTGTAAAACCTACTCTGTTTTACCATGACTGATTGTAATCGAATCTGGTTTGTTGGATCGCTGTTCTGTATTGATAGATTTTATTCAAAGCTGTTATGCTTGATAGTATCAAGTCTGAGAGTATAGGCAACTGCACTGAAGATGACAAGATCCACTAGAATATCCACTCTGGTTTGATTATTACCTGCCTTTGAAGTTTTATACTCTCTACAATGTTTTATTTTTACTAATATTGTTATTTACTGCTTTACTCAATTATACTGCTATATTCAATTATGCCTGATGATATAGACATTCTACTGAAGATAATAAGAAACAACACAGTAATCATTGTAGATCACCTTGTACTGTGGTTTTATACGACTTTTTGGTTTCATGTTTTTATAGGAATTTTTGATTTGTCTTGCTAGGTTTTGTTTTTCCATCTAATACAGAAAGGACAGAAAGAAATACATGTAGAGACTCATGCATACGTAGCTGTTTACACTCTGTTTGACTATCTATTTTGTATGCTTTAATTTTGTAACTTGAACAACTATTTCTAAGAGGACAATATGTAATTTATTAACTACTAATTTCTTATTATCTTTTTTTGGGAATTCTGTATTATCTCTAACCTTTACATGCTTTTGTTTCCCTTTAAATAAAAAAAAGATTAAAAAAAAAAGAAATAGCAGGAGGAGGGTCAGGAGGGGAGGTGCTGAGAAAAGAATTAGGATGTCTTATGTACATATATTTATTTCCCATGATGAATGAATCATTTATACGCTGCAAACATGTATCTATAAAACTTCAAAAATAGATTTTACTTCTTCCCCATTTTCTCCTTATGCCACTCCCTCCATTTATAATTATTACTATTAACTTTCATTAATTTTTAGTCTTTAAGTTTAGTCTATGCTATTGCTGGTTTTTATTGTTACTGTGGTATCACTGTTGCTTTTAGTTGGTTCTATGACGTGCCTACTGTGTGCATCAACACTGTTGCTGCTGAGCACAGCCACCAGAACACTGGAGGCTGAAACAGGAGGATCGCCATGTGTTCAAGACCAATTAGAGATACATAGTGAGTTTAAGGCTAGCCTGAACTACATATCAAGACCCTTTCTCAATAAATAATAAATAAAATAAAAACAAACCAAATAAACAAAATATTACTATGGTTTGTTTTCTCCTAAATGGTGCTGAGATCCGCCCCTCAAAGGAAAGCTGGACACTAAAAGTGAAAGACATCCATTTCAGCAGCAGCACAAGTGTCAATATAGAAGCTCAATAATTCTGAGAACACAAAGCAGCATGACTCTCCAAATATCCATATTCACTGGTAACTGAATGCAAAGATATAAAAGTAGCGGAAATGCCAAAAAATTAAAAAGACTGATTAATTACTTCAAAGAGGATAAAAGTAAACAGCTGGGTGAATTAAAACAATTCAACACAGGAACAAGCAATTCAACAAAGAGAGATTCTGACAACTAAACAAAAATTCTGGAAAAGAAAATTATATTAAGTAAAAACAACAAAAAAAACAACCTCTCAGTGGAAAGTCTTCCAACAGACAAGAAGACAGAATTTCAGGGCTTGCAAATCTCGTTACACAGTTCTATTGGTATAACAAAAACAGGAGATTAACATGTATAAGGTCTGAAATTTCAAACAGAAATAATACATACAAAGCTAAAAAATAAAAATAGTTGCCTTCCAATGTTCTGGGTACTCTCCATCCTACCAAGACCCTTTTCCTCAAAAATAATTTCTGTTGAGTTACTTTTGATTTCTCCTACAATATTTACATGCATATTTGTTTACATACACATGTGTATACATGTGAATGATTTTAAATAAAACCTTATAAATGAAAGTGATCATAAAGTTTATTGGTATATTTTAGGTATACATAGTGATCACATTAATCATAGAGAAGTCATAACTGTACATAATATAACTTGATTTCTTTTTTCCCATTCTCCTAATCTCCCTTAAACCCCTCTTCCTTTCCTTAGTTGCAAAAGCATTGTTTTCATTTTTTCCTTTTACTCTCATTTTAAAAATTTTCCCTTCCTCCCCAACCCACATTCCCCTTCTCAAATGAACATGTTATTCCTACCTCACAATATCTATTACATATTTTGGTTCTTATTTACACTTTTGGTTTCTCACACCAGAAGAGACCAATTTATTACACTGAAGAGTATGGTCTCAAAGTGCATCCATTTATCCATTTGTCTCAAGTTTATTCTTCTTCATGGCTAAGTAGTACTCCATTGTGTGAAAACAAAAACCCCACATCTTTTCATCCACTCATTAGTTGATGGGTATGTGAGCTGTTTCCAAGATTCAGCTATTACAACCTGTGTGGCTTTAAACATGAGAGAGTGTGTGTGTGCAGATAGATAGATAGATAGATAGATAGATAGATAGATAGATAGATAGATAGATAGAGTATGATGCTTTTAATTCTTTCTGGAAGATAAGAAGGGAAATAGCTAGCTTGAATGTAACCTATAGTCCTAGTTTTTTCAGGAATCTCCATACTGATTTCCACATTGGTTGCATCAATCTATCCTCTCACCAATAGTGTAGAAGTGTACCTTCTTCCCTGCAGCTTCTTGAGCACTTGCTATTCATTGATTTCTTGATAATAACTATTCTTTCTGGGGTGAGGTGGAATCTCAATGTTTTAATTTGTATTTCTTAAATAATCAGTGATGCTGATTATGATATATTTATTTGCATTTGTACTTCTTCATCTGAGAAGTGTCTACTTTCGATGCCCATTTCTAGACTGAGTCTTAAAATTTTAGGGAGGTTTGATTTTTTTGAATTCTTTATGTATTCTAAATAGTTGTCCTCTGTCTAAGGAATAGTGGTAAAAAGCTCACTGATGAATTCTACAAGCAATTTACAGAAGACTTAATAATGCTACTTCTCAAATTCTTTAATGAAATTGAAAGGGAACCAATACTCCCAAGTTGGAAGCAAGTGTTACCCTAACACCAAAACTAGAGAGATGGACCCAAACAAGAAAGAAATACAGGCCAATCTCCCTAATGAACACAGACACAAAAATCCTCAAAAAGATATTGGCAAACAATGCAGCAAATCATCAAGAAGATCATACACCACAACCAAGTAGGAGTCATCCCAGGGATGCAGGAATCAATAAACATATGCAAATCAATTTTGTAATACACCATATTAACTGAGCCAAGGACAAAAACTATATGATCATCTCAATAACACAAAAAAACTTCTGACCAAGTCCAACAGTCATTAAAAACCCTACAGAAAATTGGGTTAGACAGTCATTATCTTAATCTGATAAAAGCCATCTATGACAGACCAATAGCCAACATACTAGGTGGACAAAAACTGAAAGCTTTCACTCTAAAATCAGTAACAAGACAAGGAGGTCCACCATCACCACTCTTTTCAATATGGTCCTTGGAAACAGTAGCCACAATAATTTGACAAGAGAAAGAAATAAAACCAAGAAGAATAGGAAAGAAAGAAGTTAAATTATCACTATTTGTGGATGACATCATGCCTATAGAAAATCCCAAAACTCCACAGAAAGGCTTCTAGATTTAATAAGAAAATTTAGTAGTGTAGCTGGATACAAAGTCAACATTCAAAAATCAATAAGAAATTCATTGAGAGAAATTAGGGAAACAACTTCTTTCATGATAGCAGCCTAAAAAATGAAGTACCGAGGAATCAATCTGTTAAAGGAAATAAAAGACCTCTACATTGAAAACTACAGTAGTCTAAAAAAGACATTAAAGAGCATATCAGAAAATGGAAAGATATCCATCCCTTACTCTTGAGTCGGAAAAACCAGTATAGTGAAAATGTCCATACTTCCAAAACTGTTATACAGATTTAATGCAATCTGATCAAAATTCCAACAGCATATGATACTCACAGAATTAGAGAAAACAATCCTAAAATTCATTTGGAACTGGAAGACCAGGGGGCATCACAATTCCTTACTTGAAATTATACTACTGTGATAAAAACAGTATGATACTGGCAAAAATACAGACCTGAGGATCAATGGAACAGATTAGAAGATGCAGAAACAACTCTAGACATACTTAGCCACTTTATCATTGACAAAGATGCCAAACACCCTCACTGGAAGAAAGACAGCCTCTTTAATAAATGCTGCTACAAAAATTGGCTTTTGACATGCTGAAAAGTAAACCTAGACACATCTCTCTCACTACACATTAAACTAAAATCGAAATGGATCAAAGATCTAAATATTGAAACAGAAATACTAAGTTGCTGGATGACAGAATAGGTAAAAATCTTGAAGACACTGGTGTAGGCAAGGACTTTATGAAGAAACCCCAACCACACAGGAACTATCACAAAGAGTCAACAACTGGGATCTTATCTTATTAAAAAGCTTTTTTGCACAGCAAGAAAAACCATCAACAGAGTAAAGAGATATCCCACAGTGTGAAAAAAAAATCTTGCCAGCTGTTCCTATATTTATACTGTTTTTTTTTTTAATTCAATGATGTATGTATAAAACATCTCCAAGACAGAATCTTGCTGTTTTCTAAAACTGCTGGGTTCAAGCAATCCAGCTGCCTCTATCTGCCAAGGAGCTGGGATTACAAGCATATACCACAGTGCAAGGCTAACGGATGTTTTTAAAAATAATTTTTCATGCTGGGGATTTAGCTCAGCGGCACAAGCGCCTGCCTAGCAAGCACGAGGTCGTGAGTTCAATCCCTGGTATCCCCCCCAAAAAATAATTTTTCAGTTGTGCTTAACTTGATATGCTATCCATTTAACTTTCAGATCAACAAGTAGTTAATGCAGATACAACTGTGTTTCTATTAGGCCTGTGTATAATGACACATGACTAAAAGAAGCAAAGAGGTAAAATATTCAGTCTTCCCAGAAACATCACTTATTCCACAATGAATCTGCAATGGAACAATATCCTCAAAATAATGTAAAAACTATCTGTTTACATAGGTATTATGTACTTCACTACAAAAGAACTTAATCACCATATAAATAACGTTTCTATGAAAAAACATTTAGAATTTCAACTTAGAGAAATGACTCTCCTGAGTAATATGGCACAGTGGAAAAGTATGGGTTTTATATATGAAAGACTTTAATTTTATTCCTGGCTCTGTCATTATTATAGTCTCTCACTTTGAGCAAAATAATAAAATTCAGTTTCTCATATGTAAAATGGAGATAATGGTTTGCATTTCTCAGGTTGCTCTGCAACCTAAATGGGTTAATCAGGCACACAGTAAGTAAGTTCCTTTCTGTTCTCCCACAAAGGAATTCTTGATCAGTTTCCAACCCTGACAGACTAAAAAAGAATAGGGCAGGGAGTATGCAAAAGGAGCTAGAGATTCAGAAAGACAAGGAAGTAGTACAGGTCAGGACGGATAAAGGCCAGTTTTTTTATTCTAATGTCCAGTCTTTAGTTTCACTTTACTGGCATTAGAATTAGCCACCTCATTTCCTTTATATTTCTACAATCTGCTCCTTGCCACCCCTAAACACATACAGGATTGACCTCTGGAACAACAGAAATGAGGACCTCAATGAACTCTCTCTCCCTTTAAAATACCCAAATACAGGCTAACAAATAAAATCGGCTAGTTCAGAATGCTTACATTTTACAAAATCCACAGAATAAAGTGAAAAATGTTCTACCCAAGAGAAACTACTGAATTGATGCCTGAAGGAAAGAAAAGAGTACACAAGGCACCTCAGGTGGAGTAAGGTTCCAAGTCCACAAAATGAAAACGTCAGGTTCTAATCCTATCTCTCCTGGCACCTTTCCTTTATCCTTCTGCAGATCAAACATATTCAATTTTTTATCAAAACTACCTGTGAAAATTAAATAGTCTAACATAGTAATAACAACAATATGTCATAGTCAAAAGTTAGTTACCTGAAAAAACCTTACAAACATTGTATACAACCGTTTTAGATCTTGTTTCACACCAGTGTCTTAAGTCAAGGCGTCAGTATTGAAAGGCTTCATAAAGTATTTCTCTGCATCAACCCTTAATTTTTATGTTTGTCAAAAGATGATCTCTATTCCTTCGACTAAATTCATACAAGCTATCCTTCGTGCTTAACTGTATCAGAGTATCCTTTCGCCTTTCTCTTTTCTTTCCGTTTCTCTCTTTTTCTTTTCCTTCTCTCTTTCTTCCTCCCTCTCCCTCTTCTTTCTTTCCTTCCTTTCTCTTATTTACTTATTTATTCACATATTTATTGACTGATTAGTACCTGGGACTAAAACTAAACTGAACCTAGGGCCTTTGCACTGAGCTACATCTCCAGGTGTTTGGTTTTTTTTTTTGTTTGTTTTTAACTTTGAGACAGGATCTCATTAAATCTCTAAAATGCCCAAAATGAGGTCAAACTTGCAGTCTTCCTACCTCAGCCTCCAGGTTGATGGGATTACAGGCATAAATCACCATGCCTTGCTTCAGAGTATGCTCTCTGTAGAGCACCAATTAATAATTATAATGCCTTTCTTTCTTACTTGAAAACAGCATTTTAAAAATAAACCTTGGGGCTTTATCTCAGCAGTAGAGTACATACTTAGTACAATCAAGGACATGGTCTCAATCCGTGCACTGCAAACAAATCAATAAACTGGGCACTACTGGTACACACCTGTGGTTCCTGCATTCGGCAAGCTGAGGCAGGTGCTTGGGATAGAATTCACAAGTTTGAGAACAGCCTGGGTATGGTAACACTCATCTCAGAAAATAAACAAAATATTTAGCAATCCAAAGTATCTAATCTATACTGTACTATAAATTTATGGGCTCACAAACACATTCAGTGTCACAGTTTTTAAATTTTACTTTTAAATAATCAAAATAGCTAATAATAACTTTTATTAAGCTTAATTGCATGGGGGGAAAAGAGCAAACACTAACACATGATTCGTTAAGAATAAAATCCAAAGGGAGAAAAAAAAAAGAGTAAAATCCTACCTTAGGAGAAGTGGATAGATCTCTTCCCGCAGAAAAAACTGTGTTTTCATTTACTCCTCCTGTCTTTGGTGAGAGAACTGGTGGAGTGGGGGCCTTTCTTTTCACTCTCTTTTCAGTTTCCAGTTCTTGAACTGGATTTACCAAATTATTTGTAGGAAGAGTTGGCTTAGGTTCATAAAAAGGATTGGATCTAAATGAAAGAAGACATTTTGTTAAATATATCTCAGGAATAACTTAGTTCCAACTAAAATAATAGAACATGTACTGAAACTATAATGTTTTTCTAAATGAACCCAAACCAGTAAAATCTAAAATTTG
Source organism: Hydrochoerus hydrochaeris (assembly GCA_004027455.1). Lineage (NCBI taxonomy): Eukaryota > Metazoa > Chordata > Mammalia > Rodentia > Hydrochaeridae > Hydrochoerus > Hydrochoerus hydrochaeris. The sequence goes on from PVLA01001087.1 coordinate 163,443, forward strand.
GAAAAATGACTGTTAATCTTTTAGTCCATTTTCTGCTTTTAAAAAGCAGTTTTAAAAAGTTTTTTCTTTTAAATAAATAAGGTTATGGTCAACTTGAACTAATACATATAAAGCCTTACAAATGCAATGCTAAAAAAAGAGATTGATACTCCATACACAGAAAAAGAAATAAGTTGTAGAAATGCTGATTTCATGTTTAATCCCCCACTCCACCCCTGGTCATCACTATTTCTGTGTTAATTTCCCTTCTCATTAGGGAACACCCTTCCGTGGTTTATTCAGCAAGTTTCTGTTAACAATAAATATCTTTGTTTCAGCTTCATGTGCAAATGACAGCTTAGCTGGATAGAGAATTCTACTTTTCAGTTATTCTTCCTCAGTGCTCTGAAGTCTTCCGCCCACATCCACTTCATACTGCTCCTCTGTAAGTCACCTTATGTATGTGGCTGCTGTTAGGATTTATACCTGGCTGTGAGCGGTTTCACTCCCATGTGTCTAAGTATAGGTTTCATTTCTTTTTTCAGACTCCTTGTACTTCCCAAGTCTAAAGATCCATGTGTTTTATCAGTTCAGAAAAATCATCAACTACTTTTTCTTTGACAGTTTTTGTTCTATTTTTCCTAGTTTCTTATTTAGAAAATCTTACTAGATGCATAAAGAACTATCCATTTCTTGAATTTCCTAACCTCTCCTTCATATTTCTTCTGTGTTAACATTCTAGATAATTCCTTCATATTTTTGATCCAGTTCAACTTTTTCTGTCTTCATCTGTCTAAAGTTCAATTCTCCATGAATTTTTAGTTCTAGTAAGTATATTGATTTATGTGTCTATGTGTATGATACCTCAGCTATAAAGGTTTGAGTTGTCAACAATTTAAACACTTATTTTATAGTCTCGATCTGATAAATCCATTATTTTGAATCTTTTACATATATACTTTTGTCATTAGTTTCCTGATTCTTCTCTTGGTAAATTGTTTCTTTGTATGTTTTATAAATTGCGATTCTGAGTTCAAGGCTTAATCTGATGAAATTGTGTGGTGTGAGCCATGAGTGTCTCTCTTCAGAGTGTTTTCTGCTTGCAGTGCCAAGCACTTTAGGAGCCATTATGTGTATTATTTTCTTAGCTTGGAGATTCCCAGACAGTCCAACCATAATGCTAAATCCACACGTAGGTGGGCCTGTGCTTACACATTCTCAGAGAGGGTCCCCTACTATCTTTCCTCCCTTCCTAGTATCTAGGCCATGATGGTGACCCTTTTAGAGTTTTCAGTGATAATAAATGGCCCTCTGTGGGGTTCACCCCACTGGTCTAGACCTAAGTAGAAAAGTTTCCTTGTTAACTTTCTTCATTGATAGATATTTTTTCCTACTGTATTCAATTATATAACTATCTGGTATAAAAAGGAAAAAAAAACTATCTGATGTATGTGATGATTATTCTTAATACCTGTGCTGTACAGTGATAAAACTATTTTTCCAGTTCCTTTCTATTAGTTTGTAGCAACACCATTAAGTTCCCTGGATTCCTGTATCTTGTTTGTACATAATAATAAAAGAATTTCTGAATACAGAGCTATGGACCAGACCATTCAAACATAAAACGGTGATTATATCAACAGAATGTTATCTAATGTAAAGCCTGTTTCATTTGTGCATGTTCTGTGAACTACAAGAATACCAGACTTAAGATAGAACCAACAGCTAATTATCTACACCTCTGCCTCATGATTTAGACAATGAGATCTTATGAGGCTCTGAATACCAAGTAAAAGTTGGCCAGAAAGGAGAAATATATCCTATACTCCTCACTGAGCTAGGATGCAGCCTCAGAATGTATCAATTTAATGTTCAGAATAATAGTTGCACTTTCTAGGCAGCCTATCCATGCCAAGTATACACTGAGTCCCATTTTTAGCCAAAAACAGATATTTTGGGGAACCAATTCATTTCTACATTATGATATGGATTGAAAATAAAATGTATAGATATGATTGTTAGGTCCACCCACCTGAGAGACAGCACAATCATCATGGCAGTGGTTCAAAGCTGTGCCATGATAATGTACAGCTCCTTCTTCCCAGAAGCCCCTATGGCTTCTCCCTCCCAAAAGTCTGCCAAAGCTCAGGAATGTAAAGGTTTACCCAAATCCCTGCACTCTCACAAAATAAATCAGCTCACATCAGTCCCCAGAGCCCTACCCCATCAGAGGCTGTATCAGGCAGAACCCGCCCTTTGTCTGCAGGGAGAACTGCCATAGCCTTCTCTGTGGTGACTCCCTCCGTGCCCTCCCCGCTTATTAAACTCTTTTCTTATCTACTTGCCTCCCCTCTTTAATATTCTGCAATGCTCTAGATTGAGTACAAATCACTCAATCAATGATAAACAACTAAAAAAGCTGCTTAAAACTGGAGATGACAGGGATACCATCTGCCTTTAACTATGCCTGGATACCAGGAGGACAAAGAAAATCAGTACCTCTGTACAACCTTACTTCACCTGTGAGACAAAGGTTTGCTAGGTACCAACACTGGCTAGGTATTAAATGAGAATAAGAACACAAAGCCTTCTAATTCTATCCTTAGTGTTCCTAAATCAGCAGAAAATATTTCCATCTATTTGGAATGTCCAGAAGGGACAAATCCATAGGGAAAGAAAATAGATTAGTGGCAGCCAGGGAATAGAAGTGGGGAATTAGGACTAACTGCTAACAAGCATAGGTTCCTTTTTGTAGTAATAAAAATGTTCAGTTATTGGACAGTAGTGATGAACACACAATATATTCAACACACTGACAACCACTGAAGTGGTTTTGAGATGTGTAATTTTATGTTTTGTGAAGTATGTATATTTCAACATGAAAAAAGCTGTTAAGAAACAGTGAAAGGAGTACTGTCTGTGTATAGCATTATGTGAACACATCCTTTTCTCTGCAAAATGAAAAGTTACATAATTGCTAAGAAATACATTTAAAATGCATGGAGGAAATAATGATGTTTTGCTCCACAACAGACTGCATCAACTTTAGTACTACTATAAGATTAAATCACCTCATGATTTTGTAGGCATTTTAGTTTCTGAAAGCATGCTCAGTGATATTCGTATGACACAATTGGCTAAAGAAGCATTTCTTAGGCCCCACCCTGCTGTTAAGTGACACATAATTGTATACTTAAACAGTATTTTATGCAAGGAAATTTAAGGAACTAGCACAGTTTCCACATTCCCTTGATCATTTATGATTAGAATTATCTAATTCTAATTAAGGGAATTAATTAAGGGGGTTAAGGATTTCCTACATCATTCTGAATTTTAAAATTTATTTTTGTCTTTGTACTATACACTTAAATAATTAGTTATATCAGTAACACACTGTGAATTTAAAACATCAGTTATATTAGGGAAGTCCAAACTGGACAGAATGACTTTAAATGATATTAATTAGTTTGATAATTCATCTAAAAAATGAATTATAGAAAGAAAAACCAAAGTTGGTTAGAAGCAGGATAAACTAAAACATACTGAAAAAATAATACAATGTAAAACAAGGATATGGAGAAATCTGTAATCTTCTCAACTTGAGAATTTGTTTATCTGGAAAAATCAATTTTTTAAAATATGTATGGTACATCTCTGAATTCAATGAGAGGCTTCCTTGAGAAACTGACACACAGCAATATCAGAAATGATTGCAAGTGAGCACTCAAAAATCATTGCATAAATACTCTGAATTAATATTATAGCTTTATCAGTTTTCATTTCTGCTACATACACTGCAGTAGCAAACTATCTGCTAACCAGAAGAAAACCAAGGAACTCATGTAGTTGCTACATTTAAATGATGCATTCTAAAAAGCAGGGAAGGTGTGTGTCTTCTCTTTGTGCAGATGGATATTCTGGGTCAAAGAAGATAGTTTACATATCATAGGACTAGGTATTATTAGTGACAATTTTATGTTGGAGGATATAGGAAGAATCTGGTAATGGACTATGAGTCACAGAAATTTTTCACTTGATGAAAGGTCATAAGTTTATTATTGAAATGTGAGTAAGTTTTGGAAGATTTCTGCTACCAACACTGCACTTCTGAAGATAAAAGATGAGATATATCAAATAAAAACATGAACCAAGATTTTTTTGGACTTGCAGATTAACTGATGCACAATCTTTTGTGTATATTCCTATAAAAAACAAAACAAAAACCTCTTCAGAACTCATAGACTCCTTTAGTAAACCCACATGACAGAACAATTTAGAATGTGCTTTATTCATGAGGAATTTGTAAAGACTGTGACTTACATGTGAAAAAAAGAATAGTTAAAAGGTAACACCCAGTTATTCAGAGTTTAGTTTTCATTGAGGCATTTTAAATGTTTAAGCAAACATTAGCTGTCTCTTTAATTTGTTAACAGGAAAAAGGGTGTGTGTGTATGTATGTGTGAGTGTTGTATAATATTCATGTATCCTGGAATGACTGAATGCTTGTATTTAAAGTTTGCATTTACATTCAAATACTCTAGGTGTGTGGCTATTACTCACCGCCTATGCTGCCCAAGAGAAACTTTATTTTGATGACATATTAGCTATTTCAAAGAAAACAAACAAAAACTTTAGCAAGAATTGAACCAACTTTTCAAACCCTATATAGTTATTACTTAGTGTTGAGATCTCAAGCTGGCTTTGCAGACAATGGTTATCATGCTGTAATTCTAAATACTTATGAAGGTTGAAACTTTTTAAGCTTTTTATCACATGTAGCACAAGTGAGAGTCGTTATAAATATGTTATAAAACGTGAAAAGGTTGAGAAACTTAGTTACAGGATAACAGAGAACAAATCAATTCCCTTACTCTTTTAGCAAAAGTCTCAAAGTATGTGCTGTTTGTCATATGGTTTCCTTAAGTCATCTTTTGTTCCCTAAATCAAACAGTCCCTCTGAGTCAGTGCTCATTTGAAGTGTGTTCTGGACACTTTCATGACTCTAGTGATCTACTGTTAATACTTTTGAATTATCAATGTCCTTAATAAAATGTAGCACCTAGAAGTAAAATAATTATCAAAATAGAAGCAAACCAACCCATAATAAAGAGTATATATTTCTCTTCACGTAACTACTCCATTTATTCATTAAAGGGGTCTTTTCATTATTTCTCTTTTAAACTACATATCCCATATTTTGAAAGGCATTCCTATTAAACTGTATTGGGGGAACAAATACTGGGGATTGAACCCTGGACCTTTACACTGAGCTACATTTCAGCCGTTTTCATTTTAAAAAATTTTGAGACAGGCTCTAAGTCACTAAATTGCCTGGGGTAGGCACAAACTTTTGATCCTCCTGCTTCAGAGTGTTAAAATTATAGGTATGTATCACCACAGCCAGCTTAAACTGCATTTTTAAAGAATAATATTTTCTGCTGAGATTAAATGTTAACATATAAAACAATTTTCAAGTAAAAACCCAGATAGCCTCACTGCAAGTTAAAATACTGTTAATATGTATAATATAGTTACTATTAAATATTTTATAGGTCTCCCCACTAATTATCTACATTAAAGAATTCCAGGCTGGGAGCAACTACTGTGAGATAATATTTCTTTTAATAAAGTTAAAGAATGCTGTTCTTTTAAAAAGCTTTATTTAGGTATAACTAGTATATAGTAAGTGGCCCACACTTAAATACAATTTAGTACTAATTTAAATATATACATACAAGTGAGAAACTATCATCAAGACAACATTTCCACTTCCCAAAGTTTCCTTCCCAAAAGGGCCCTGTTTTAGTTCCTTCCTCCTCCTCCTGCCAAACAATGGACAACTACTTCTCTGCTTTCTCTGACTATAGGTTTGCTTGCATTTTCTAGAATTTTAAATAAATAACATTATTACAGTATGTATTTTTTTTCTGGTCTGGCTGTTTTTTCACTCAGCATGTTTTTTAAGTTCATACATGTGGTAACATACATTTATAACTTGTTCTCTTTATTACTAAGATAGTACAATTCATTGTATAGATACACTGCAATGTATTAATCCATTTGTTGATAACATTTGGAGTTTTCTTTTTTGTCATAATAAATCTGTTAAAATATTCATGCAAATATTCTTTTTGTAGATATACGCCTTCATTACTGAAATGGAATGGCTGGGTTGAAAGATAGGTGCATATTTTACAATTTTAGAGATTAACAAATTGGTTTCTAAAGTAGCTGCACCATTTAAAATTCTGTAAGGCTTTCAGTGGCTCCACATCTATGACAATATGTGGAATATTCAATCTTAAATTTTACGCATTCTTATGGATATATGGTATTATTTTATTGTGATTTTAATTTTCATTTCTTTAAAGATCAAATAAGTTGAGCAACTTTTTGATGCATCTTTTTTTTCATATTCTGAACAGAAGTCTTTTTCCTGCTATGTGCACTGCATATAATTTCTGCCAAATTGAGGTTTGACTTTTCATTTTTGTAAAGGTTTTATAAGAAGAAAAAATTTTTTTTTTATTTTTATGAAGTCCAAATTAATCGTGGTTCTCTGTGTGTTTGCATTTTATTTAAATCTTTCCCTGGTCAAAGTCACTAACATTTTCTCCTAGATATTTCTAGAATTCTCAGTGTTTGGATACAGTCAGAGAGGTCCAGAGGACAAACTCACTTCAGGGCCTTTACCCTGTTACTCACTAAAAGTATGATTTGTGTTTTCTTCTGAGGCAGTCAGGGATTTAAGAAAGGTTGTTGCTAAAAATAGTGACTCTTCATTTTGACAAACAGATGTCCAGTAAATAACTAAAAGCAAATAACACTTTACATTTATTTTTTAAATGAAAAAAAAAACCCAAAACGATACAGAATTCCAAAACAAAGTAATAGGAAATTAACAATGGTTAATATATATTGTTATCTTCAAAGTAGTTGTTCAGTTTACAAGAGATAGGCATAAAAAAATGATCAGTCAATCAATGAAAGCACAAACAGTTCTTTTTGACAAACCAATGGAGATTAGTAGTATAGTTACCTTGCATATATACATACGTGTATATATGTATATATACATATATATATACACATACACACATATATATATATACACATACACATATATCTTTCCCTTCTTTTCTTCTTTTCCCTATCCCAATTGTTCTTTCTTTTTGAGCATTTCTTTCCCTTTCCCTTTTATACTATCTATTATACATTTTGGATCTTATTTACTCTTCCATTTTTTTACATTAGGGAGACAATGTGTATTTACACATGTGAGTCTGATTTATTTCATTTATGAGTATGGCCTAAGTTGCATCCAATTTTCTATAAAAGCCTTAAGTTTAATCCTTCTTTGTAACTGAGTAGCACTCCATTGTATAGAAACACCACATCTTTTTTATCCATTTCTCCGTTGATGGGCATTTGGGTTATTTCCAAGATCTGGCTATTACAAATTGTGCTGCTATAAACATAGGTGTACATATATTGCTGTGGTAGGATGTTTGCAATTCTCTGGGAAAATACCCAGAAGGGGAATATCTCCAATCCTAGATTTTTGAGGAATCTCCACACTGATCCACAGTGGTGGCAACAGTCTACATTCCCACCAACAGTGGAGAAGGGTTCCTTTTTTCCCACAGCCTCGCCAACATTTGTTGTTGATTTCTTAATGATAGCCATTTTTCCTGGAGTAAAATGGAATCTCAGTGTAGTTTTAATTTGCAGTTCTTGAATGACTAGTGATGTTGAATGTTTTTTTATATATTTATTTGCCATTTGATACTCTTTATCTGAGAAGTATACATCTTGGATGCCAGTTTTTGGATGGAGGCTTTGAATTTGGGGGCCTGCTATTTTGTTGTTGTTGCTGTTGTTGTTGTTACCAGGGATCAAACTCATGATCTCACACTTACCAGGCAAGTGTTTGAGCTGCTGAGCTAAATCCCCAGACCACAGGGGATCTAGAACTCTATATGTTCTGGATTTAAGTCCTTTGTCTGAGGGACAGTTGACTAAAATTTTCTGCCATTCTGTGAGTTGTCTTTTCACTCTGTTGATGATTGTCTTTTGATGTGCAAAAACTATTTAATAAGATGAGCTCCTAGTTGTTGATTCTTCGAAGTACTTCCTGTGCAGTTTGTGTTTTGTTCAAGAATTTTCTGCCTACTACAAGTCTTCAAGATTTATACCTACCTTGTCTTCTAGTATATTTAGTGTTTCTGTTTTAATATTTAGATCTTTGATCCATTTTGACTTTAGTGCATGGTGACAGACATGGGGTCTAGTTTTAGTCTTTGGCATGTAGAAAGACAATTTTTTTAATTAAAAATAAAACACAGAATGAAACAAAAAATGAATAGAAGAAATAATTAAGATTAGAAAACACAATCTCTTATCAAACTGTCAACATCATTTTTCATATGGATTAACATTTTGATTGTTACATTTCTATAAAAATAAAAAATACTCAGAATAGTCTAAACAACTTTGATGAAGGAACAAAATTAGAGTTCTAGCCCTTCCCAATCCCATGACTTATCACAAAGTTACACCAATCATGACAAAAATGGCATTGATATCAAGACAGACAAACCACCAAAGTACCAATGTTAAGTCACAAAATAGATACCCACATAACACACATTTGATTTCTGGCAAAGATGCAAAAGCAATTAAGTGGAGAAAAGATTGTACCCTCAATAAATATACTGGAACAACTGGATATTCACAGGCAAAAAAAAAAACAAACCTTATAGTACATCAAAAGTTTCTTATCATCCGAAAGTCAACCCAAAATTGGCTCACAGTGGGTTAGTTAAAGTGAAGGCAAGTGTGGCCCGAGTCACTGCTTGGCTGAAGTCATTCTTCTGGGGAAAGTACATGTTTTTTTTTTCCTTATCATACTAATGAAACAATGTGATGATTATGCATGTATGACATATTTATTTCACTAATAAGTATAGCTTCAAGGCACATCCATTTACCTATAAAAATGTCCAGTTTATCATTCTTTATGGCTGAATAGTATTCCATTACATAGAAATACCACATCTTTTTTATCCAATATCAGTTGCTGGGCATTTAGGTTGTTTCCAAGGTCTGGATATTATAAACTGTGCTGCTATAAACATGGGTGCACATATACTTGCTGTGGTATGATGTTTTTAATTCTTTTGGGAAGATACCCAGAAGAGGAATAGCTGGGTCAAGTGGGACTTCTAATTCTAGTTTTTTGACGAATCTCCACCAGTCTGCATTCCCACCAAGAGTGGAGAAAGGTTCCTTTTGCCCACAGCCCCTCCAGCATTTGTTATTAGTTGTTTTCTTAATACTAGCCATTCTATCTAGGGTGAGATGAAATCTCAGTGCTGTTTTAATTTGCATCTCTCAAATGACGAGTGCTGTTGAACACTTTTTCATATTTGATTGTATAGATTTGAGTCTTTTCTTTCCTTTTTTTGATAAGGTTGTTCAAGGGTTTGTCAATTTTATTTAATATTTCAAAGAACCAACTCTTTGATTCATTGATTCTTTTTTTGGTACTGGGATCGAACTCAAGACCTCATGCTTTCCAGACAGGTGCTTGATTCATTGATTCTTTGTATTTTTTTTTTTTTTAGTCTCCAGTGTGTTAATTTCTGCTCTGATCCTTATAATTTCCTCTCTTGTATGAGCTCTTGGTTTAGCTTGCTCTTCTTTTTCTAGAAGTTTAAGGTTCAACATTAAATTGTTTATATGTGCGTGCTCGGTTTCCTGATATGAGTATTTATTGCTATAAATTTCCCTCTTAGGGTTGCTTTCAGTGTGTCTCACAAGTTCTGGTATGTTGTACTGTCATTATCATTAAACTGTAAAAACTGTCTAATTTCTTCTTTAATTTCATCTGTGACCCACTGATTATTTAACAGGGTGCTATTTAATTTTCATGTGTTGATGAAGTTCTTGTGGTTTCCTTTGGCATGGATTTCCAATTTCATTGCATTGTGGTCTGATAGTATGCATGGGATAATCTCAATTCCTTTACATTTATTTAAGCATGTTCTATGTGCCAGTATATAGTCCATTTTGGAGAATGTCTCATGGCCAGCACCATTTATTAAAGAAGTTATCTTTCTTCCAGTGAACATGTTTGGCCATGTTAATAAAAACTACACAAATAAGCCAGGTGTGGTGGTGCATGCCTGCAATCCCAGCATTTGGGAGGCTGAGGCACTAAGATCATTGCGAGTTCAGTAACAGCTTGGGCTACAAAGTGAGCTCAAGGCCAGCCTGAACAGCAGAGTGAGACTCTGTCTCAAAAAGATAAAACAATAACAACAAAAACAACAACAACAACAACAAAACAACGAAAAAAATCTCTACACAAATAAGTCAGTTAGAAAAGAACAGTCTTTTGACAAATGCTACCTGAACAATTAAATGTTCCATGAGTTACAAAGTCTTTCGTTTGGCTGATGGGAATACAAACTAGTCTTGACCCTGGGAGACCTCTCATGATTCTGTTTATGCCTTTGTCCTTGGTAATTTTCTCACAGGCATATTCTGAGCAATACTCAGATTAAGACTCAAGAAGAATCTTCTACAAATCTCTGAAACTCTGTTGAGTATCTCTCCTCTCTGGAAAACTGTGCACAGATTTTAGTTACCTGGGTAACTCAAAAGCTCACATAGTCTCCTCAGTTCAAGGAGATTACTAGGGACTGTTTAGACTGAATTTCAGTTGGAAACTTTCTGGAAATAAAGTCAGACAGTTATAGGGAACAACTTCTTTATTTCTATTCTCTATGAGATCACTGACCTATGATGCTTGTGTCCAACATCACTATTTCAAATACTTTCATTTTTTGTGTTAAGATAAGATAATAAATCTAGTTATGTGTTATTCCATCTGGCTAGATGTGAAAGTTATGTTGTTTTTTAAACACAAGACCTTGGTCAATGGCCATATAAATTTGCACTCTCCAACTCCAATTATACTGTGAACAATTTCCTTCATATCCCCATCCTGGGTTTGAGCAAAATGGCAGCCATAATCATACTATCCAGTCACACTGAGCCTGTGATTATCTCTAATTTAAAAACACTGATTTTGTTTGACATTCATTCAGGTCTTCTCATCAAATCATATCATAAGTGCTTACTTGGTTTCCACAATAGAACTGTAACATAAAAGAAATGTAACACCTACTGGGTTTAATTAAAAGCACCTAAATGCCATTTATAACATGATCTTTATAAGAAGACACAATTGAAATTCCATGTAGAGACTCCAGAAACATTTCCTTTGTTTCTTAGTTAAGAGTATACATCTACTCACATGGATAAGGGTTAGAGAACAAGAGTTAACACTAAAATTCAAATGGGGAATGAATTCAATATGAAGGTACATATGAACATTTTTACATATCTAAAAGTCATACTATAGAAGGATCTCTTCAGTTATATAGAGATTGGTCTCTGATGAACAGTAAAATGAAATATACTTACTCATCCAACTCTTCTTCAGTTTTAGAGCTATCAGCATAGAGGTACTTGCTCATGTCCACAGGTCTTATGTTTCTTCTTTTTGTAGACTGGGGAGGAGATTCCTTCATAGTTACAAAAGCTTCTGGCTCATCAAATGGGTTCAAATACTGTGGAGTATGCACATCTTTAAAGGGATTATAGCTGTCATTATAAAAAGATTCTTCCGTTTTTTTAACCAAAGCTGTTTCAGTGATTGGCTCTATAAAATAGACAAGTTAAATTAATAGCATTTTTATATTATACACTCTAAATAAAACTAAACAAACAAACAAACAAACCAAAAAAACTCAAAAGCCCACAATCTTTCGGATGTCAGAGAGTTGTAATCCCAGCATTCAGGAGCCTGAGGGAAAAAGACTGTGAGTTCAGGCCAGCCTGTGCTATCTAGCAAGACTTAACTCTGTCTTCAAACAAACATACACACAAACAAAAAAGCAGATAAACATACAATCTTGAATGAATAAACTATGGGGCTCAGAAAGCATACAGAAACAATATATTTTATATGTGCAAAGGAGTTTTGAAGTAGCAAATGTGCTTTCTAAATCTCCGTCTACTTAAGAATGGTGCTCTCAAAAATGTGGGTTGTGAATGTTTCATGACAGCCTTTATAATCTCCAATACATGACAGCCTTTATAATCTCCAATACCATCAGCACTATGGCATCTCTATTTTGGAAATGTTAAACTTGTTGGAAACAAAATATTTTTTTTTATTTCACTGTACTAGCTTGATATTCCAAATTGGAATGTACTAAATTTCTTTTGCTCTGATGCAAACAAGTAGATGTGAGCCAGATGTATAGCAACCCTGTGCCAACATGAATAAGCAGGCCTGTGCTGGACGCTAGCACACTCTACTGATGCAAGAGTAAGACCATCCACCAACTCCAAGCTGGTTGTATATTTTGCTTCCCCTTGGCACAGGGCAGCAAACTTAGGACTAACCAACTGCTCTGATCCTGGACGAGGGCAACATGGTGGGAGTGGGGGACGACAACCAGACTCCGTGTTTATCAACATTAAGTCCAACACTCACTCTACTTCAACCATCACCCTGTGGCCTACATCCAGCAGAGACCTGAGGGCTGATTCCATTTCCCATCTAGTAATGGGAGCAAGGACATCCAAAATCAAGGGAAGAAAGGTTTGTTTAGCTCACAGTTTATAGAGATTTTAGCCCATAATAGGCTGGCTTCAGGGCAGGGTGGCACATGGCAGGAGGGACAATAGCTCATGGCAGCAGAAGAGGGCAAAAGTAACCAAGGGCAGCAGAGGAAAAAGTCTCTATCTACCCCTTATATTTAATCCAATCTACCAGGCTTAGAGCAATGCCAATCCAATCAGTGGATCATCCAGCAATCACCCACCCTTTACCCCAGGCCCCTTAATCCCAAAACTGCACTATCAATCAATCATAAACCCTAGATTCAGCCACCTCCCAAAAAAACCCTAAGGCTTTGGGAGGACATCTAGACACATACCATACTACTCTCATTCAAAAACAATTTTTTTGGTTCTCTTTCTAAATTTTTTTTTCTATTTTTTATTATGTTTAATCTTTTCTTCAACAGATATTTTGAGGTTTGGCTTTTTTCTTCCTTTGTCTCCCCTCTTTATGTTTGTCTCCTTTCAATTCTTTTTCTTTTATCTCTCTTTATTTCCTGTATTTTGCTCTCTTTAATAAATAGTGTTGGGAAAATTGGCTGTTCACATGCAGAAGACTGGTGCTAACCCAAATCAAAATTGGTCAAAGAATTAAATGTCAAAACAAAAATATATAACCTATTGGAAGATAAGACAGGTAAAACTCTTGAAGTCATAGGCATAGGAAAGGAGTTTCTGAACAGAACCCTGGTTGCACAGGAAATAGTACTGAGAATCAATAAATGGGATCGTATCAACACAGTGAAAGAAACAACAAAGTGAAATGATAACCTACAGAATGGGAAAAAAATTCAGAAAAGCTATTCCTCAGACAGTGGACTAGCATCTAGAATATATAAAGAAATAAAATGAAAATTAGCTGCCCTCCCAAATAAAAGACCAATGAAAAACTGGGCAAGTGAAATGAATAGACACATCACAGAAGAAGTACAAATGGCTAACAAATGTATGAAGAAATACTCAATATCATTGGCCATTAAAAACGCAACTTAAAACAACAGTGAAACTCAAGCTTACCCCAGAAAAAATGATCATCAATAAGAAATAAATAATAACAAATATTGGCAAGACAAGAAAGGAAAAAAAAAAACTTCTATATTGTAGTAGGAATATAAACTAGTATAATCATTATGGAAATCAGTATGAAGATTTCTCAGAAAACTGAAAGTAGAAATTCCATTTGATCCAATTATTCCCTTTCCAGGTATCTTGCAAAGGAGTTAAAGACAGCCTATTACAGAGATGCCCCATGTTTATAGCAATTCATAAAAGCTAAATCTGGGAACAGTCTACATGTCCATCAAGAGAAGAAAGGATAAAGGAAATGTGGCGCTTAGACACAACAGAGTACAACTCTGCCATAAAGAAAGTCACCTGTAGGAAAATGAATTGACCTTGAGATTATAATGTGAAGTGAAATAAATCAGACACACAAGTTAAAATATTTTATGGTTTCCCATAATGTGTTATGCATATGTACTGACTCTATACAAGGACTGTAAACATTACCTACTGTACTAATCAGTACTGTAAACAAGTACTAATAAAAAAAAAAACTTTAAAGAAGCTGCTCATGGGGCCACACAGCTATAATTCCAGTACTGGGAGGCTGAAGCAGGAGGACTGCTGCAAGTTTAAGGCCAACCTGGCTACATAGTGAGTTCAAGCTCAGTCTAAATAAACAAGTAAAATATATATATATATAAAATTTCAAGGGAAGAAAGGTTTGTTTAGCTCACAGTTTATATATATATATATATATTATATATATAGAGAGAGAGAAGTTTAAAAGAAAAACATAAAATCAATTAAATTCTAAATAATTCATGGTACTTACATCAGCTCAGATCATCTAAGTATTCAAAAATTCACTGTCAAAGCCTTTAAAGAGTAGGTTTCTATGTGTTGCAACATTTTAAATTCCAGTCTCTCCCTGGCCTCAGATGCTAGAGACGTAACCCAGGTCTTATGCATGCTATTGTGCTCTACCATTCAGTTATAAATGCAGCCTTGACTATTCATCTTTAGAAATTTTGTTTGTTTAGTAGAGAAGATTGAAACCAAGATTTCAGGCATGCTAGGCAAATGCTCTAGCACTGAGCTACACATGCAGTCCTTTTATAAAGTTCTATTTGGAGGTAGAGTTTCACTAAATTGCACAGGTTGGCCTTGAATTTGGGATCCTCCTACCTCAGCCTCCCAACTGGCTGAGATTATCTGCATGTGCCACAGCACCTGGGTACTATTCAATATTTTATTAACAAATAATCAAGGCTCAAATGCTTAAGAAACTGACAAAACTGGTTAATAGAAATAAAATTTCTTTTTCTGCTTTTGGAATAGAAAGAAATTATTCTAGGCAAATTCATCACTTACAAAACTGAAAGCAAAAAAGTACACAAGCAAGATTTGAACATCATGCAACATTCAACAAAACAGGGTTTAAAATAAAACTATTTCATATAAAAGCCAATAAATACATTTAATGACCTTCTCAGAGGATCACTGAAGTACATGAATGTAAGGAAGACTTAAGTTGTAAAGTTAAAAAATGAATGTATGAAAATAAAGCTATAAATGCAAAAGAAAGGCAAACACAGACAAAACAGAACTCCTAGAGAACTGTAACACATATTTCCCCAAATACTTTTCTAGAGGACGCAAGCTTTTAATCAATAAGAAATAAAAATACTTATTCTAAAGACTGTAAAAGGTACACCTTTAAAAAGAGTATGTACTGGATGCCCATCCTGCCTTCTCTATAGGTATAATTAAAGATTCTAAGTTAAATTGGTTTACCTCTTCTTTTTATTTTGTTTGTTTTGGTTTGGTTTCTTGACACAGGGTCTCACTATATAATTCAGCCTGGCCTTGCACTCACTATGCAGCCCAGGCTGGCCTCATCAAAATCCTCCTGCCTCAGCCTCCCAATTACTGGGATTACAGGTGTGTAATTCTAAACATAAACACAGTGTTATGTATTACCTGCTACTTCCTTCCATATTTCAGAAAACAGATCCATATATATTTAGAAAAGTTGCTTATTTGATTTACCTAAATACTCTGATAAATGTTTTTTAACTTAGTATACTCAGATATACACAGTACAGAGAAGTTGTGTAGTCAAAAGAAGACACTTGTTTGGGAATCAAGAGTTCAACTGACTGCCTTGAAGATACAACTTTTACTGAGTTTAAAATATGTTTATAATATATAGGTCACAGACAAAATAAAATCTCACTAATTTAAACTTACTAATTTGGAGAGCCTGATAAGAAGGAAAAAAAGTAAAGGAAGAGAGAAGGGATTACAAAGTAATTCGAGTGAATCCTAACACTGAAACCTCATTTTCACCATGACAGATAAGAGCAAAATTCTTTTAGAAGCTCATAAAGATTTCATAAGAGTAGTCAAAAAGATGTAAGCAATGGTTAGTCATTCTTGTATTTACTCAGAGAAAAGAGCTTAAATAGATGTCTCATTTCATTGATAGTCTTTACCAAGACTTTAAAAGTTCAAAATTACTTGATAAGAAAAATGACTCAGGTTAGGGGGATCCCTGCTTTTAGTCTTTATAATTACATTAAGTGTGTGTATGTGTGTGTGTGTGTGTGTGTATAATGGTAGTGGTTCCCAATCTTCTGTGCTTTATATGATCACATACATAAGTCACTGCCACTACTGTGGTTTTTTAGACAGACAGACTTAGGGTAGGAGGTTGTTCAGATACCCTGAAGGCCAGGTAAAAGGCTATACAGAGAGAAAAGCTACCTTTGCCACCTCACTATTGGTATGTCCCACACCTAATCTCAATGGCATGGCTAACAAATGAGACTTTACTATATGCCGGACCTTTACTGTATGCCAGTTATGTAAAATGCTGTTATAGGCTTTTTTTATCTATCTAACCAAACTAACAGAGGGAAAAAAATAACCTCCATGTAAATAAATATTTATGTAAGGCTTTCTCTTTTTCTTTAAAAACAATTCAGGGGAAGCTACTTACAACTACTCAGCTGCAAGTGGTAGTGAGCACAATGTTATTATAAACAGAAAATGTCTTTTGAGAAAATATTTTCCTACCCTTATAGTTTTAGAGAACTAAACCATATATATAGTAAAGTTAGAAAAAAATAACTACCTTCTGAGTCAGGATCTCCAAATGGATTTAATTCTGATACATCAGGATCATCAAATGGATTTGAGTTCACAGTGGCCAAGTCCTTTTCTGCTTCATCCAGAAAGCTAAGTTTGCTGATAAGCTCTGAAAATAAATGTATGTGTTAGTCCAAGTATAGTTGTGTTGATACCATTGCATTCATAAAACATTGCGGATTCTAAAATTTACATTAATTATACCTGCAAATAATAAGATACAGCATTTTATCAAGGGCAGAATGCCATTCAAATATTTTGTAGTATACCAACATTTCAAAATAAAACAAATATGTGTATTTATTTTAAAATTATATCAGCTAATGAATTACGATTTCATCTGAATTGATTTCAATTTCATTAAAAACATCTCACATAGGTTTTCAGAAAAAACATCCTACACTCCAAATGTATAAACAAAAACTCTTTTAAAAATAACATATGAGCTCTCTGAAGGATTATTGTCATGTTATATGACCAAGCATTATTTTAGATCATATATTTAAATCACCTAATAAGGATCATGATGGCAAGACTTAGCTAAAGATAGTAAATTCTGTTATCTTGTCTGTTGGCACACTACAAATTAACAAAGAAAACATTTAAGAGAAAAGCACGAAGACAAAACTGACAGTTAAGTACAGACTTCAGGTAAGATATAGCAGGTCACAGTAAATACAGCCAAAAAGAAGCAGAAAGAAAGGAGGAAAGCTCTTAGACCTTCAGAGGAACTGGCTGATTTAGCTGAAGGCATATTTGCTTGCTTTATGCAGTCATCTTGATCTTCATCTAAGCTGCTCAGAGCGTTCAACTGGTTTACAATTTCTGTAAACAGAAGCCAGTCAAGTCAAACAGAAGGTAAGGTCATTCAATAAAACAGCAGTAGAAGTATGCTGTTATTTAAAAAGACAGAGAGGGGATGTTTGGTTAATCAAGAGAATACATTCAGAGATGTTATTTTGATGAACTATAACAGAGATAATTAGCTGAATGTTACATTGTGCTGATATTTTAAAATAGTATTTTATTGTTGAAACTTTTATTAGTAACATAACTATGTTAATAAACATAAAACAAAAATAATTATCACAAGAGGCTGACACTGGCTTTCAGCAACCACGTTATGCACTTGTAAAGATGAACTGTGCTTTAAACATAGTGTATCTTACAAACAAAATAAAAATGTCCTCTGATATTGACTGGCTTACATATTCTAAATTTAAACAAAAGGTTTTAAGATAATATCTACATGAAGCATGTGCATAGTAAGCATTCATTCATGTTTTAAAATTTTAAAAATCAGCACTAAAACAATAAAAGCTGGCAATAGCTATTTTCTATTCTTGTTTTGTATAGCATTTCTTAAGGCAATTGTTACCTAAGCTTTTATTTTAGGTAAGCTTACATGTTAGCCAATAAGAGATACAACAAAAATGATAAGATTGAGAGAAAAAACTTAAAATAGAATTCATTTTGTATATAAAGTTTTTAAAAATTAGCCATATATATTCTGGACAGCTCTGGATATGTAAAACTATCATTGATTGAGAGAAAATGAGGCAAGTTGGAAACAAGATAATAAAGACCTACTAGGATATTCTAACTAATCTTTAATGTTTCCAAAGTTACAACCTGGGAATTACTCAAGAGAAGAGGGGAGACCAAACCATCCAGATCACTTGGTTGGAAAGAAAGAAAAGCGGTTAGAATAAGAAAACAGTAAATTTGACATTAACACTACTATTCTTTAACACTGGAAGTCTAAGTATACCTGCTAAATTTTATTTGAACCAAATCAAAGAATATATGTTTATAATACAGCTGCCTTCATGCAGTCATTTGTTGAGCAAATATTTATCAGCCTGTGCCAAGCCCTCTCCTAGGGAGTCAAGGATAAAAAACACAGACATGGTATTGTCCTCAGACAATTTACATTCTATAGAGACGCAAATAAGTATTAAATCAGACTTGGTAAATGACTTTTAATATTAGGCAATCAAAAAATGTGATACATTTCTGAGCAAAATACATATGAAAAGTTGATAAATGTATTAATTTCCCTCATCTGAATGAGAAAATACATTTTGCATGAGTAATACTGCTTCAGATAGACAAGGTAAACCATGGAAAATAAAGTGTATAATCTAATTAAACCCAATTGTATTCTTCATCCCAACTTATATGGTAGTGAAATCAGCTAATCCTGGTTAGACTCCTATGCTGACTAAAAAGTATCTTTTTCCACTTTATTCTGCCAGTAGTTTTAAACCTTACTCTTACTCAAATTAACTTAGCAAATTCAGTAGGTAGAATTCATTCATACATAGATCCTTTACTTCCTACTACTTATCACTGTAACTTTAGAAAAAGATAATGGAATGAGTCAATGATTTAAGACAACCAGTTTCATGTTTGATTTTTAGAAAACTCATTAACAGTTGTATATTTTTAAAAATTTGCCGATAAACTCTGGAAATATGAAATATAAAATCCAAAATATTAACAATAGCAGTAGGACTTTGTATAGATCATTAATCAAGTCTCATAAATACCTAAGAGGATTATTAATATCCATATTTCATATGTATTTATATAATCCAAGGTAAGCAATTACTGAATTAAAAAATTTAAATAATGATCAAAGACATGTAGTTTTCTTTACATAGGTAAGACATTTTAATTATGTTATGTTCCTAAATGTAATCTCAATCAGAATATAAACCAATCACTTATTTGGTGTTATCTAAAATCACTGATAACTATTTTCCCACTAAGTATCTATTCTCTTCATTAATGACAAATTATCCTTCTTATCCTCATAGACTTATCCTTAGTCCAAGTAAATCCTTACTTCATTTCTAAAACTTCTGCTTCTAGAACTTTCATTCATATTAACAGAATGAAAAGACAATCCTGATTATTCATACAAGTATTTCCTATATTTGGAGTATGAGTAAATGTTAATCCAAACCACAGAAAGCAATTTCCATAAAGTACTATGTATCTACTTAATAAACATATTAAAATAAAAACAAAATACTTATTATATGCTCTCATGGTTTTTTAGGTGTTAGTGGGGCAGACAGACAAGTAAAACAATATTGATTAAATGATAAATATGACTGGTATGAAAGGTGAGGTAAAATTATAAGAGGCATAAAACTCAATCTAAGGTCAGGAAGGGTTCCTGGATTTTTACCTACATCTAATCTAATCTAATCTAATCTAATCTAATCTAATCTAAGACAAACAAATACTGTTATTTTATTATTAAAATAAAAAGAAGAAATGGAAGCATTTCATGAAGACAAATGAGAGGCAAAGAGAATTTGATATATTTGAGGAACTGTAAGTTATTTGGTGCTTAATATGCCAGGGAAAGGAATACGACAATAGGAGGCTTGCATACTGTAATCAAACAAAGAATGTGAACTTTATCTGAGAGGTATGAGAATCCACTGAGAGGCCAAATGAATATTTTAGAGACATCATTTTAGTAGCAACATGGTGACAATATTAAAAAAAAAAAAAACCAGGACAGAAAGTAAGACAAAAGCCATTACCAATCCATGGATTAAAGAAAAAATTAAAAAGGAAGATTTAATAGTTAATTTGATATAGGTGATATAGAAAGAACCTGGGATAAGTGCTGGGTGTATGTTTTGGGTAACTGTATACAAAGTAGTTCTAGTATTGCAACTGGTGTTCTCCAGCAGGGGATAGTAAAACGTCTCAAGAAAAATACTTCGACTGGCAGTTGCTCTGTTGGTTTATAGCCTAATTTATACTTTTATTATATATTTCTCCTTCCAAAACAGTTTTTGTTTCTTTTAGCTTTCCTTCAGTAAATGTGTTTTGCCTTTTTTTTTTTTTGTACCAGGGATCGAACTCACACTCTCACGCTTGCCAGGCAGGCGCTTATGCCGCTGAACTAAACCTCCAGTAATGTTTTGCTTTTATAATCAGAAAAAACAATTTAAAATTTAAAGATGTATAATAACAAAAATCTATTACTCAGTTTTTTACTTGGAAACTTCCCTAGGAATATATTGCCCTGACACACACACTATACAATGACTTTATTAAAGCCTTGTTTCACTAAAAATTTACACATTTGGAAAATGTTAATAATGCAATGAAATAGTGCAAATAAATGTCTTCCTATTACTGCTAAAACTGAGCAATAAAATCACAGGACAGAATATCTGTTGTAACTGAGTACCAGTCTGAAGTTGATTCACACTGGTGAGAAAAAGAAGGGCTAAATAAGGGGCAGGCAATCGAAGCAAAGGGTCAAGTAATTTGAGGCTTTTCTTTACAGTTAGGAAGGGGGGGTGGAAAAAAAAAAGAAATTGACCAAGAGATTAACAGATTGTACAAAAAAGGTGAGTAGGATGGGGAGGTGGCTTTTTCCTTTTAAAAATGTCTCTAAGATGAGTTAAAGGAAAAGGATAAACTGTTCAGAGTTAGAACATACCTATAAATCTTGCAGCACTCTCATTCTTCTCTAAAGAATAATTAGATTTGGAAGAGGTGTACAGTACCTTATTTTAAGCCAGTATGAAATAGTAACACTTCAACTTCTTCACAGAGATCAAGGTCAAAAAGATATCACTATTCCCACAGGCCCAAGCCCACAAATATGATTTATGGATGCATCTATTAGGTTGAATAATGCTATTTCCAATTCCTTAGCAAACTGTAATGAGGGAGCAAGGACTGCTTCGTGTAGGCAAGCAGACGCTAAGTGTTCTGTCGCTCCATCTTCAACTTCTCCCTCTACAATTGTCCCTTCCCAATGACTCATTAATATGGACTAAAAAAACCCTATTTGGCCAGTCATTCATAACCTTACATAAGAAAACTTCTTAAAAATATAGTGGTTTATCATTTTTCACCTACCCTTAACCTTCAGAACCCTGCTTTTATCCCCACCTGTATGTAGCCTCTTACTGATCTGCTCCCACTGAGGCCACCAACATAGAGTCTAATGGGCAAATATGCTAGATAAATTTTCATTCTTACCATATTTGGTTTCTTTGTGAATAATCATAATGATTATCTCCTTGAAATTCCTTCTGCCCCTTTTAGGACAATAATATAGCCCTATTCTCCTATCTCGGACAATTCTCTTTTCTCTTTTTTTATGAAACTACTCTTTTCTCCACTGCTTAAGTATTCTCTGGGATCTCTAGCTCTCAATCCCTCCCACCCCCATATCAGTTCTTCCTGAAAGTGCGAATCCATTCTCTTGACTTAAACACACAAATCAAGGTAATAATCAACTATGCACAGAATGCTACACTTGAATTTTCAATTGCCTAATAGGTGTTTCATCTAATGATCCTATACAATTGACTTAAGTTATTAACAGATAAAAATGAAATTCAACAGCTGTAATCATCTTGCTAACATACCAATTTTTATCATTTAGCTAGTACTTAATATATGTTGAAAAAGAACAAATGAACTGAATAAGAATCAACATTTGGCATCATGTTATCAAGGCAGTTATATGATGTTTTATTTTTCCAATTTTAATTTTTTTAAAAATTAGGACAGGTTTAGGGATTTAGCTCAGTGGCATAAGTGCCTGCCTGGCTAACACAAGGTCACACCCTGGTACCTGCCCAAAACAAAACAAAACAAAACAAAACAAAATTAGGACAGGTTTGCACTACACAGTGATTACATTCCTTACAGAGAGTTGGTACACATACATAACACATCTTCATTCTTTCATTCCCTTGCCCTACCCACCCCTTTCTCTTCATTCTTGGTTCCTCTTCTCCTTTTGCAAAAGATCTCCCTATTTTTATTATCTTATATTTTGCTCTTTATTTATATTGGGTTCCTCATATAAGAGGAACCATGTGGTATTTAACCTCCTGTGCCTGATATAGTTCACATAACATTATACTGTTCAATTACAGAAATATGTTCTATTTGGTTATTTATCTGTATATGTGTATGTATATGTATATGTTTGCATCTATCTAATTCATTTATCTTTAGAATTGCTACAGTTTAAGACACTAACTCAAAATTTGGTGGCTTAAAATAACAAGTATCTTCTTTTACACTTTTGTGAATGGACTGGACCTAGCTAAGTAGTTCACTATAGTTTGATGTTGGCAGAGAGAGGAATCATTTGAAAGCCTGTAGGGCTAAAGATTCAAAATGGCTTCTTCATTCATATGTTTATAATTTCACTAGGGAAAACTAGAAGAGAGGGATGCTGATCAGGCACCCTTCTGTCTCCAAGTGGACTGCAAGGGTAGGTGTGCTTTTTACATGGTAGCTTCCTTCCTCTCCAGCATCCATTACCCAAAGCACAAGTCACAAGGCATCATGTAGCTTAGCTCTGCAAGTCATAAAGAGTATTGCACTATATTTTATTCATGAAAAATGATTTAGAGGGATTGCTCAGAGACAAAGGAGAAGAATACAAAATATGACTATTCAAAGGGATGGTTCACTAGGAGAACAATCTTTGGAGACTAGCCATGCCACAACAGTAGATCAACAAATTAGGAAACTGGGAATTATTTTCTTTCTAATCTAACATTATTTACTGTATTTTTATATGTTACCTTCTAGTATTTATACACATGAAAAGAGCACAAATTTTAAAGTGTACAATTCAATAAACTTTGATGAATGTATATCCCGATGTGACCCAAGATGCGGAACATTTACATCATCTCCCAAAGTTCTGTGATATCTAAGTCAATTCGCAGCCCCACAGGATATCACTATTCTGATACATGTTTTTCATATAGGATTCGTTTTGCCTTTTCTAGAATGTCACATAAATGAAAATACACTTTTACATAATTCTCCCTTCACTCAGCATAATGGTTTTGAGAAACCCCTATGTTGTTGAGCACACTGAAAGTTCTTTCCCCAGGGTTCCATTCACAACTAAACAACCACTTGTTTAGCCATTCTTCTGTTTCTATTTGGGTTCTTATGTACAAAATTTCTCTAAACATCTTTCTGTAAAATTTTTGTGGGCATAATTTTCATTTCCTTTGGGTAACCAGCAAGAAGTAGAACTGCTGGGTCAACAGAGTAGTCATATATTTAGTGTTGTAAGAAATTCCCCAAATGATTGTACTGCTTATACATTCCACCAACCATGGATGAAAATTTCAGTCTACATCCTTACTAACATTTGGTATTGCCAATCTTTTAAATTTTAAATATTCTAGTGAGTGTGGAGTCATATCTCATTGTGATTTTAATTTGCATTTCTTTGATCAGCACTAACAAGTGTTGGTAGGAACTTTTTCAGGCATTTATTGCCCAGAAGTAATACACTTTTCATGAACCACATGTTCAAATCTTCACCCATATTTGAAGAAATAAAGTTCCTTGTCTTTTTATTATTAAAGGGCACTTAAGAAATCTATTCTAAAAACAAGGCATGTCTGATTTTTTTTTCACTAACTTTTCTCACACATATATTTTATTAATGGTTTGTTTTGATGAGTTTAAATTCTTAACTTTGATGAAATCTAATTTACAGATATTTTTATGTCATTGTTATTACAAATGCTTCTTTAGTTTTTGTTTTGTTTTGTTTTGTTTTGTTTTTTGCACCAAAGATCAAATTTACGACCTTGCACTTGCCAGGCAGGTCTGCTGAGCTAAGTCCCTGGCCACAAATGCTTCTTGACTTGTGATTAGTTTACATTATAAATAGAAAATATATGTTGAAAGTATATTTAATATACTTAACCTATCAAACATAATAGTTTAGCAGTATACTACATTGTGTCAGTTGCTTACCCACATGATGACATGGCTGAGCTATGACTCCCAGTAACTATTCTATTTATCTATTTGTCTGTCCTATGCCAGTACTATAAGTTGATTATTAAGCAGTATAGTGAGTCTTAAATATCAAGTATTATCATAATTTTTTTTAATTTGAGTTTTTTTTACACAAATCCTCTGTATTTCTAAATATATTTTAGAATCTGCTTTTCAAAAATTTTTAAATCCTGTTAGGAATAGGATTGGAACTGAGTTGAATTTATAGGTTGATGTTGGAAGAAAAGACAATATTAAGTGTTCTGCTCTATCAATTGTAGAATGTATCTCTAATAACTAAGAAATACACAGTAATATATTACAATTTTCAGAAGTTTTTCACATTTTTGTTATTTCTAAGTAGTCTATTTTTTTTTCCTTCTACTGTAAATGGAATTACTTTAATTTCATCTTCCAAATGTTTGTTGTTCATATATAAAAATATAGTAGCTTATTCTGTATTGATTTTATATTCTATGATTCTGCATAACACTGCATAAGACTTCTAGTGTTAACACTGAACAAAAATAGTAAGAGTAATCATGCTTGCTTTGTTCCCAGTCTTAGGGGAAAAATCTTCAGTATTTTACCATTGAGTGTGATATTAGCTGGGGCTTTTCACAAATGCTCTTATTAAATGAAGAAATTTCCTTGTGTTATACTTTGCTAAGAAAGTTGGTATTTAGTAAAAAGTTCCTTTCTATAGCTGTTGAGATGATTATGATTTTTCTCCTTCATACTTTGTTAATATAGTTAAACCAACCTTGAATTCCTAGGATATATTCTCCAATAAATCATTTTGATTCTTAGAATACTGTCTCTGGCTCTTCCTTAAATATTAGGTTTCTTCTAACTTCTTTATAGAGTTCCATCCCAGCCCTATTCAATACCACCACAATTCTCCCATAAATAGGAGGTGTGAGAAACTAGACAAAGTTCAATTGTAATTAGTGAGAGTGAAGTAACATTAAGGTTGAAGAGTAACTCAAAAAGTAGTGAATTTGTAGTCTGTGTCTTCTGAGGTAACACATTCAAGCTCTAAACTTCATGAAGGGAAATTCCTGCTGTCTTTAGTCTCTCATCTGAGAGTTTCAAATTTCTTTTAAAGGGGAGTAGCTACAGTACTTTATAAACTTTTTAGTTCAAGGATCAGAATTACCATACCTCTTTGCTTCTTCCCTTACTTCCTAATCTTATATTACTGAGTCCACAATAATGCTATGACTTTCCTGATGAATGCCCTAGGTACTGAAGGGTATCTACCAGAAGCAAATTAATGGCTGTATTCTCTGGCTAGATTTTCATGTTTATTCTAAGGAATTTTCTAAGCAAAGGTAGGCAACCCACAGCCCTAGTAGACAGTAGAATATTTAATCTTCTCAGAGGCCTAAGTCAAATTCAACTCTAGCTCTTCAAATCTGTAACTGGTATCTCTTGTACTCCCATCTGTGCCATTAGATTTTGTTCCCGGACAGTAGCTAATATGTCACTCTCTCTTCCTTATCCCAAACTAACTTTATCAACTATGAGAAAAGGATTAACAAACACCAGTTAACATGGCTAATGTAAAAATGAATATGGACTGATAAATTATATCTTGATGTTAAGACTCTGAATAGACTATGTATCTGATGGAAAGAACTTTTGAGTTCTGAAAGTGGAGACTCATCTAATGGTGCGTGTCTTTTCTATGGACTTTGGAAGTCACATTTCGGGATTTTCAACCAAAGCAATCCCTGTTCCAACTATGTGGATCTTACATCTCTACATTTAAGTTGTCATTTGGTGGTAGAGGACAAAGAATAGAATCTATTTTTCTATGTGAACCTAATACTAAATTTGGCCTGCTCAGGTCATGTGAGTTTAAATGTCTGATGGAGCCCAAGTACACCCCATGGTGATCTTTTCTACAAATATAAAAAATATCAGAGGACTTCCAGATGTCTTAAAATTTCTGAGTTCCTATAAACTGCATCAGTTGAACCTAATTTTTGAGGCATGTTAAACTAGACCTAATTGCGAGAGTCCTTTTTTTTCCCCCTTCCTGTTGGTGTATACACAGAAATTCGATCTGGGGACTGTGACTGCAATTCAGTGGTAGATTAGTTAAAGATTTCAAAAGCTTGCCTATCATGTGGGAGGCCATGAGTTTCATCATTAGCACCTCAAAAACAAAAAACAAAGACATACAAACACACATGAAATCCAACATTAATTTCAGTGATAGACATATTAACAAACATTGCCTTGTGACTTGCCATAGAGATGGAGGCACTAATTATTTTGAAACCATATATAATTTCTACTATGGGTTGTGGTAACTTTCCAC
Organism: Hydrochoerus hydrochaeris; assembly: GCA_004027455.1. Classification (NCBI taxonomy): domain Eukaryota; kingdom Metazoa; phylum Chordata; class Mammalia; order Rodentia; family Hydrochaeridae; genus Hydrochoerus; species Hydrochoerus hydrochaeris. Next base: position 190,423 of record PVLA01001087.1, read on the forward strand.
TTCACATTTTACATTCATTACTTCAGGAGAACTAGTTTTAAAATTACTAAGCTCTGAATTACATATTTCTTCAGAACATGTTCCTTCCACAAAATAAAAACCTTACCCCATACAAGATAGAATATGTATAAGGTCAAATGGAACAAGATGATAAGCCAGAGTGATCAAAATAAGCTACAACACAAGAAGGAAGTCTCATAATCATTCACTACTTTCCTTCCATTAATAAATAATAAATTTGTAATATGTTTTAGAAACTGTACTAGAAGTTAGAGATGAAAAGATAATTAGAACAAAGTCTCTAACTTTGAGTATCATAAAACAGGAAAAACAAACAAAACCTATCATGTAAATAGTAACACAAAATAGCAATATTTCAAAGCAATCTTGAATCATCAACAAGTTACATTATTAAGAATTTCTTTAATTAAGGCCAGGGAATTTTAAATTGTCTGAAAAAATGATGTTACTGCTTCTATAGGAATTTCAGCAAATAAGGAACATATACATGCTTAAGTACTGAGTGTTAGCTATAAAATCAAATTATTATTGAATGCACTCATTATATCTATATTTTATTAACAATAATATCCTTATAAGAAGAGAGTTGAGATCAAGTGTTTTGGCACACACCTATTCGCCCAGTATTTGGGAGGCTGAGGCAGGGAGGTTCATGAAACCAAAGCCCGCATGGGATACACAGTGATTCCTTAACACACACACACAAAAAAAAAAAACCCACAAAACAAAACACAAAAAAAGTTGATGAATTCTGTTTTAACTTTAATCTTATTTCCCATAATGAATGAATCATTATGTACTGCAAACATGTACTAATAAAAATAAATTTAATGTTGGTATTTATAGGATCATTTACTTACCTGTTCAGCTTATTTTTTCATAAATTATTCTAAAATGTAAATAGGATACATATAACTTCCAATTTACTCCATTAAAAATGTTTAAATACAAAAAATCTAAAAGTAGCAAAATGTAGAGATAGGAAAAAATAAGAAAAGACCCAAAATAAAAGCACAAAAAGTAATGTATGTGATATTAAATATATTTGTTATTGAGGCATGTAACTATTAAAGGACAAAAGCATAGGGTTAGATCAACCACGTACTATTTATAGAAGAAATACTTAAAATAACTGAGGTTAAAAACAGGTGTGGCAGTGTATGCCTGTACTTCTAGCACTTTGAGAAGCTCAGGCAAGAAAATCACAAGTTCCAGTTCAGTCTTAGCAAACAGCAATTTAGCAGGATCCTGTCTTAAATGAAGAAATAAATGGGGTGCAGATGTAACTCAGTGTGAAGGTCTTAGGTTCAATCTCCAGTACCCCCCCCACCAAAAAAAAGGTTTCAAATAAATATAAGAATGAAGTTTTGAGACTAAACTATGATTAAATGATTTGGCATGAAAATTGTCTTTAACAGATAAATTCTTACAACAAAGAATACAAATGCCAATATAAGTGTGAAATTTGATCTAATATTGAATCTAATAAATACAACATATGTAAAATAGGTATTTGTAGAACATTTCTAAAATATGTCATATGCCCAGACTACAAAGAAAAACTCAATAAAAATTTCCTACAAATTGAAATTCAAGAGACTTTAAATTTTTATTTGAATTAAACAAGTAAATAAACTAGAAATACACAAAAAAATGGTAAAACGTACTCTCCTAAACTCTGTTGGTCAAAAAATGAAAACTTCATCCACAAATTAGGAAATAATAATTCACAAAATTTCCATGTGACAGAATATTTACTACTGCACACGAATCTGATCAGCGTCTTATGACAGATTCCTAAAAGTGGAGTAGAACTGAAGGTTTCTGGAGTTGAGAAAGCCAAGGATCTTTCTGTCTAAGGAGTTAAATGGTGATCCATGAGATCAATACCCTACTTCATGAAAGGATGTGAGGTACAGGAAATTTGGTGGATACAAGTCAATAGATGTAAATCCAGAACCATAGTTGTGAATTAGCTGAAAGGAATACTTAAATAGTGCTTGATTTTCATTTTAATAATGAAAACATAACATCATTTTCTTAACTGTTTTACCCAGATCACCAATAAATATTTACTGACCAATGAATAAAGAGGTTCTAACCATTCAACATCTTAGTTTGATCAAACCAACTAGAAGAGATAGCTGTATAAATACTTCTATATGCAAAAAGAAAAAAATATATAATTTGTATATATATACATAATTAAAACATTTATATAATTCATGTGAATAAATGAGCTTGATACAGAGGAGCTAACCAATTTATTTATTTTGTTCTGTCATCCCTTTAAGGTCAATCTTTATTACAGAGGTTTCACATACATTGACAAAAGAAATATAAAGATATTCAATTGCTTTATAATATAATTCAGGGAAAACATGTTTTTTGACTATCTCTGGACTTGACCTTAAACTGCTAAAATCTGTTAAGTTATAATCAGTATGCAAAGTGTTTAGAGAACTATATGATATATTATATCAGAAAAGTTTAAAGAAAGAAATATCCTAGTGGAATTGTTTTTTCCTAGGAAATAAGAATGAATTTTTCAATTCTGCAAAAAAAGGATAAACTTTTAGCTTAATATAATACCAACCTGTAATTTTTGCTGCCTTTTCCTCTTGATTCACTCTGTTCTCATCATCATCTTCATTATCTTCTTCAAAGTCATCTAAATTGCCAATGTCAGCCTGCTTCATACTCATCAAACTAGCCAAACTTTGCATGTCTTCATCCCTATATCAATGATTCAAAATATAATACACTGCTTATTAAATGGCATTACTTGAAAAATGGTCATTCCTTGAGAAAATCCAGGTTGAGGATCCCTAATACAAAAATCTGAAATCTAAAATATTCCACAATCCAAAACTTTCTGAGTACCAACAGGACACCACAAGTATAAAATTCCATCCTGATGATTTCATGTGGTAAGTTACACACAAAATTCAGGTGCACTAAAAATACTGTGTCAAATTACTTTCAGGTATGACATGTAAGGTGCGTAAGAAACATAAATGAATTCTATGTTTAGACATGGGCCTAATCCCCAAGAAATTTTATTATGTATATGTAAATAAGTATTCCCAAATCTGAACCCTTTCTAGTAATAAGTATTTTAATTTTTATATATTTTTTTAAAGCAGTGGCAAGGTATACTCAATAAAGCAAAAGTGAAGAGTGGGGGAGAAACACTCTGCAGCACAAGCTTGGGCCAAATAGAAGAGGGTAGGAACAAATATAAAAGTACACACTGTGTCTGGGAAATGCAGCGTAGGCTGTGGTGGAAAGTTATGACAGCAAGCTCTTTATGGCTCACTTCTCCTTTTATGCTGCCAAATCTCAAGGAAACCCACAAACCTAAGCATTTTAGATAAAAGATAGTCAATCTACAATGTTAGTATAGTCCTTCTTTCTATATGTAAATAAATCCTTTTAAATAGTTGTATAAGAACATTAAATTTTAAATGTATACTAATTTTTAAATGGTGTTTATATAAAAAGCAAACCATATTAAAAGTTAACTGGTAAAGAGTTAGTTTAATTCTGTGCTGAAGATTTATGAAAGACTAAAATTTTCCTAATGTAAATATGGTTTCCTCAAAATGAAATCTAGAAACAAAATCTGTTTCATAAAACAGCAGATCTGGACTCTATAAAGTATTGCAACTTTCCAAAGGAATTATCGAAGGAATTCTTAATCTAAAATCCATGAACTCTTTTGGGTTAATGGGTTACAGGGAAAGAAAGTGTCAAGCCGTGGTAAATAATATTTAAATCTTGCTTAAATGTACAATTTTTTAAACAACATATAATCCCCCAGAAGTTAATAAAATACTGTATTCAAAAAGAACCTTACAAACCATGTCTTGCCAGGCCTGATGAAATATGCCTATAATCCTACCACTCGAAAATTATAGGCTGAGACAGGAGGATCACAAGTTTGAGCACAGCCTAAAGAATTTAGCAACTTAATGAGACCTTGTCTCAAAATAAAAAATAAAAAATGGGCTAAAGGATGTAGATCAATGTGAAAGTCCTGAGTTTAGGAAATACAGAATGAAAAATAATTTGGGCTGATTACAGGTAAGATATCATATGTTTGATAAAATATAAATTTTGTAAAATTCTGAAGTATTTTAAATACAAGTTTACAAGGTTTACATTAAATATTCTAAAAGTTAAATACTTTAAAATTTCTTGATCTATTAATTTCAAATAAGCTACAGTGAATGAAACATATTTCTGATATATTACACATAATTTTCAATTTGGTATAATTTCTCCAAATTCAGTTAGTCAAAATGAAAAGTTGTTCTTTATAAAGTAATAAATGTTATTATTTACTTATCTTCTAAATATGGCATCATTTAGCAAACTAAATTAGTTTTTTACATTCTTCACAAGGGGCTGGGGATATAGCTCAGTGGGACAGCACCTGCCTGGCAAGCAGGAGGTTGTGGGTTTGATTTCCAGTACCAAAATAAATAAATAAATAGTATCTCATATAATATTAGCTTAGTCAACAAAATCATTTCCTCTTTTTAAAATAAATGCAGTGAAAATCTGCACTAACAAAAATAATATTAACTTAATATATCTCACAAATTGTTCCCTTATTAGAAACAGATAATAATAAGGACATAAGGAGGAGCTAAAGATGGCTGATCAGTGAGCAACAAAATATAGAGCCTCCCAGGAGAAACAACTCATATGCCAGAACAAAACATTCTGGAGAGATCCAGACAAAGGGAGATGTATCCTCTTGACACAGGAAGAAATTAAAACAGAAAAAGCTCGTCAAATATGCAGTCTCAGGGCTACAATTGGTACAGCTAAAATTACCCAACACGGTGCTTTCGCTGCAACCCGCCAGGCCTGAATTCATGCCAGCTGGCAGAGCCAAGCAAACTCCTTACCGCCACCACTCACAGGAGCCACAGCCATGCTGAAGTCAGGGGTTGGAGAGCCCAGTGGAGAATGGAGCCAGTGAAGGAACCTTCATTAATCCATGGTCAGTGATGGGAATAGGACCCCCCCACAAACAAGAAGGGCACGACCAAAGAGACATGTTGGACTCAGGCAGGAGGAGCTTGAACTGGGAACAACAGTGACTTCAGTTGGTTGCTCCTTCCCCAGAGTGGATTCGTGGGATTTTCTTGGACTGGGTCATGCTCCTGGCCAGGACCCAATAAGTCATCCCAAACCGATTCCTTATACCTAGCACACACTAACCTGGTGAAGGCCCCTGAAGTTTGACTGGCCCAGTAGGGAGGGGCCAGAATACACAGCCCCTGTTTAGACCTCAGTGACAAGAGCAAACAGGAGAGGGCAGAAATCCATCACCAACGTGCTTCAGAGGGGCCATAACCAACAAGGAAAGGGGCTGGGACCTCCACTATATACCTGTATGGAGGAGACCAAAACCATGACAAGAGAGAGAAGCAGGAGGAAGCCCCCAACCCAAAACCCTGGGAACACTGATCCAGGAGAGGGAAAAACAAAAGAGACTGAGGGCAGCAAACATGTAACATCAGACATAGCTTCAATGGACATTAAGAGATATCTTTGGGACCTTGTGGACAAGCTCAAGGCTGAAATATTAAATCAGGAAAAGCAAAATATAAGTAGATTAATAAAAGAAATGCTAAGCATCTCTCAAGAAGACATAGAAGAAGGGAGGAACACAAAAAAAGGAGAGAAACATTCAGTAAACATTATAAAGAAAATATAGAATACATGAAATAGATTCAAAAAGATTACCAGGAAATTAAAAACTCCATTGAAAGCTGGCAAAAAGCCTTAAAAGAAACTAAGGATAGACTTTCAAAACCTGAAGACAAGTTTGCAATGTGTGATCATGAAAGGAAAGATCTCTTAAAAATAACAAGGAAACAGGCAGTAAAAATACAAAGGCTAAAAGATGACAAGAGAATCTATAATTTAAGAATAAGAAATGTGAACGAAGAAGCAGGAATATAAACAGGCAAATTACAAAGGCTATTCACGAAAACAATTATGGAAAACTTCCCAAGCATGGGAAAAGAAAATGATATTCGGTTATGTGAGGCATACAGAACTCCAGCCACCTACAACCAAAACAGAGCTACACCCAGACATATAATAATCAAGATACCAGAAATTCAATATAAAAACAGAATATTAAAAGAAATATTAAAAGAGAAATATTAAAAGAGAAAAGAAACAGATTACCTATAAAGAAAAGCCCATCAAGATCACGGCAGACTTCTCGACACAGACCATCAGATCAAGAAGAGCTTGGAGTGAAGTATTCCAAGCCCTGAAAGAAAATAAGCTCCAGCCCAGATTGATGTACCCTGCATGTACCTCAATTAGAAATTAATGGAGAAACAAGATGCTTCCATGACAAAGAGGAACTGGGGGGATTTGTGACCACCAATCTAACCCTACAGAGAATACTGAAAGACATTCTAGAGAGAGAGAAAAAAAAATACCAGGATTTTAGGAACAGTGGCAGAAAGGCCTCAATGAATGGGGCAGGCAGTAGAATGAAGGAGAAAACTAGACAAAGGCAGAAAAATAGCATAGCAGAAATGAGGCAGAGAAGGATAGCTAGAATCTCTAACATAGATGGCCTTGATACACTATATTGTTAATAGTGTACCACGATTTAAAACCCACATTACTCACACGACTCTGCTTAGATGGATTATATTCTGTTCCAGTCATTCTACCTGTATTAGATTTGAGGGAACAGACAGTTATCCCGAAAATAGCAGGATATAGTATGGTAATCATCCTTAATTTCCTATTAACTTAATCTAAAGCTCTGTAAAACCTACACTGTTTTACCATGACTGATCGTAATCGAATCTGGTTTGTTAGATCTCTGTTTTGTATTGATAAATTCTATTCAAAGTTGTTACAATTGATAGTATCTAAGTCTCAGAGTATAGACAACTACACTGAAGATGACAAGATTCACTAGAATATCCACTCTGCTTTATTACCTGCCTTTGAAGTTTTATATTGTCTACAATGTTTTATTTTTACTAATATTGTTATGTACTGCTATATTCAATTATGCCTGATGATATAGACAATTCTATTGAAGATAATGAGAGACAACACAGCAATCATTGTAGATCACCTTGTACTGTGGTTTTATAAGACTTTTTGGTTTCATGTTTTTATAGGAATTTGTTCTGTTTTGTCTTGCTAGGTTTTGTTTTTCCCTCTAATACAGAAAGGATAGAAATACATGTAGAGATTCATGCATGTGTAGCTGTTTACACTCTCACTGTTTGACTATCTACTTTGTATGCTTTAATCTTGTAACTTAAACAACTATTTCTAAGAGGACAATATGTAATTTATCAACTAGTGATTTCTTACTGTTTATCTTTTTTTTAATTCTGTATTATCTCTACTCTTTACATTTTTTTCTCTTTAAATAAAAAAAATAATAATGACACAATTTCAAAATATAACACCTTAAAAGGTTACTTGTAAAATTCTATCACTTTAATGTCTTCATATTTTAATCCCAAACATTTTTTTCTTTGGGTAAAGCAAAGAAGGAGATATAAGGGGAGTTTATGGGCCAACCAAAGTGCGGCAAGGAGAACCAGGAAGGAAGCTAAGCCCCTGACTGTGAGTTGACTAGCGCAAGCTGAGGAGAAAAAAAATCACCCCCTTCCCCAGCATCCAGCTGATTGAGAGGAAGTGTATTGTTTGATTAACTTTGCAAGCCTAAAGCCAAGCAATTATTTAGAGAACAACAATATTCAATATAGTAACTATTTAGATTTCCTATTGTTTTATCACTGTTTCAATTCATGTTATTGTTTTATTCCCTTTAAAATTAAAAAGGGGGGAGTTTAGTATATTCTAAGATAATTCCTATTCAATTCAAATGGAGACATTTGATTTAACTGAATTTCCTTTCACCCACATTACCGCAAATGGTGCTGATTCACTTACTGCTTCTGCTCAGTGGAGAAAAGTCCAGCCTCAAAGGACTTCCTGTGAATTTGTTTTATTTCTTCTTGTGTTACTTTTCCTTTCATTTGGCTTAAATTTCAGGGTAAGATCTTTATTTTTAATTTTTCAACATTTATGGCTACAATTTAAGGTCCTGAGATAAAAAAGACATTTGTATTCTGGATAGTGTCATTAACCATACTCACCCAGAATGCCATTCCCTGACAGAGGCCTTACTGCTGTTATCTACCAAGTCATTTGCTGCCATGAAGGCGAATGTCAAGCATCTTGCTTTGAGTAATGCACAAAATACTACCTTTTTAGTCAAGTAGACATGCCCAACTATAGTAAGCATGTTCCACTAGGTGAAATACGTTCGGAACTGTGATTCAGATTGGATCTAAAGGATTGGATAGCCACCTCTCCCCCATCACATTTAATAGAAAATTCTAGGTATAGCATTTCCATTGATCCTATACCTCCATCTTCTACCTCAAATATATACTAACTCTTTCATTACACTGACAGCATATCCATAATTATCCTTGCCTTGATAAGATGCAATAACCAGGGTGAATGTCACTTTTCCCTCATTCTATGTAGATGTTCTAGTTTTAGTCTTTTAAGAGACTAGAACTAAGTCTGGAAATATTCACGCAATGTTTCTTTGGTAATTAAGCAGTGATTTTTTTTGTTGTTTTGTTTTGTTTTGTTTTGTTTTGTTTCGGGACTGGGTCTCACTATGTTGGCCAGGTTGGTCTCAAGCTCCTGCATACAAGAAATTCTCTCACCTTAGCCTCTTAAATACTGGGACTATAGGGACGACACATCCACATTTAGGAAGCAATTTTTGCAAAGGAAAACGATCACCATAAATTGTTTACCTGACTGTACTTTCCAAAGCAGTTTTTGGAAGGCTGAGCCAAGACATACAAGCTAGCCAAAGTTCCCTAAGTTCTTCTATTCCTCTTAAACTTTTCATTTGGGGCTCCTCTCATGCCTCAGGTTACATTAAACAGCTTTACGTGTTGAACTGTCCACACCTCAGAATACAGACTGCTATAATGAAGACAGTGTACTGTAAATCAAACACTGACCTAAAATTTGAAACCAGCTGTAACCACTTTTACATACAGACATTTCTCATTTAACAACCTACCTGTTTAATGACTGTTTGGACTTGTGACCTGCCGCTCAGACTTACAACCTGTTTTTTGGGGGTACAATTCTGTACATCTCATTTATATGGTCTCAATTATTTTTTTCCTTGTACAATACACCAGTATTGTAATTTTTGCGGATTGTAATGTATAGTGTAATACTAGAGTTTTATATTCTGTTATACATTCTGGGACTACATTTAAGAGTTATGCAAATAAAAGCAAAGTCATTAAATTGGAGTTTCCTTTAACCATTTTCTTTAAGTATTGTAATATATATACTATATACAGTCCTTCATATAACAATCAATTCATTTAACAACCTAGTTGCAGGAAGGGATACCAGTTCTTAAGGAATGTCTGTAATTGCTCATTCTCTGGAATTGTAAGAGACTATAAATAACAAGGTGTTCATTTAATTCATCCTCTGAAACAAAAAAAAATGGCAAGAATGATTGGTATGTTATATGATACTCAACAACTGCCAGTCTACTGAGTCAAAAGCTATTTATCTATGGAGTTTTGAAACACAGTGTGAATGAAACAACTTATTTAAAAAAAGAAACTTACGTGGCTTTTCCTTCCCGAAGGAAAATGCAAGATAATGAAAACTGGAGGGTGGCAGATACAACTTTTTTAGATAATGGTTTGAATTTTAACTTGACATCAGTCTGAGTTGGCATAGGGCTTGCATATTGTTTCATATTGATGCAGCTTGTAGCAAGAGCTTTTCTTCGACCAGAAGGGGATTCCTGAAAGAAAGAAAAAAAAAACTCTGTTACTTGGAGTTATTTTATAGCTAAATAATAAGATCAAATAATAATGGAGAACTGTTTTCTCCAATGTTTTTCTGTGTTGTTTCTTTGTTTGCTTGCTTTTTTTGTTTTTCTTTTCTGAGACAGGGTCTCACTATGTAGTAAAGTCTGGCCTCAAACTCACAGTGATCCTCCTGCCTCAGCTTCCCAAGTGCTGGGATTACAAGCCTGTGCTACCATGCCTTGCTTCAGTGAGTTTTTATAACATAGTAATAAATAAACATGTGATGATATCACACCTTCTGTAACTAGGCAAGGCAGCTGAAAATCAAACAGGGACTGGACAGGCAGAAACACGTTAAAATTAAAATAATCTTAAATACATTAGGAAAGGAAGAGGAGGAAATTAAAATCTAGGACTGAAGATCTTTAGGATTATTATGAGAAGAGGATCTAGCATAGGGCTAAGCAACAACACTCAAGAAGTGTTTTCTTTCCTTTGATTAGATTTAATGTAATCTAATGTTATTTCTCTTTTATAAAAACCTGTAATCCTTTTTTATGGAACTCTCAGCCTGGGATTTCTTCCTAAATTCGTGTGTGTGTATGTGTCCACATAGTTCAGCCCCCCTAGAGTTCAGTGGTAGGGGTCCTCTGCCACTGAACTACAGCTTATATTTTTTATTTTGACATAAGGTATCACTAAATTGTCTAGGTGAGACCTGAACCAGCAACCCTTCTGCCTCAGTTTCCCAAACTTCTGTAATTACAGGCATGCTCCCTCATGCCTGGCTTACAGCACCTAAATTGTATGTATCCTGTGGTTTGAGTTTCATTTCTTCTCATGACCTTTTCTGAAATACCAGTCCATAATTTCCTTTCCCTTCCATCACATATACAAAGAAAGAAGCAGTTTCTCTGATCTATGTCCATGGAAACACTGTTGACAGCACAATCTCAAAATTCCTCTCAGAATATCCAAGTCACCAGAAATAGAAGAGTCAAGCATGGTGATGCATACCTGCAATCCCAGCACTTGAGAGGCTGAGGCAGGAAGATCGCATACAACACAAAATGGAACTTGTTAGCTATCAAAGTACTTAACATTTCATTTTCATAATTTTCCTTTATAGAATAACAGCCTAGGAGACAAATAAGAGGATAGCAAAATAATGACTTGTCCTTAACTATATGTATGACACTGGAGAGGGATTATAAAATTTCTGTGTTCAGAGATGACATAATCCCTGACTGTGTTCTAATGCCAAGGGGAAATTTTTAGATATAGGACAATTTATAATAATGTAAATTAGAGGTTAGATGCCATTATTCCTTAAGACTGACTGATCTTGGAATTAAAATCAACCTTTAAGGATTAATTTCCAATGTATGCCCTTGAACAGGTGATGAAACTTGCTTTTCAGCAACCTTTCCTATAAAATAAGGAGGACCTTTAAAAATGCACTCGAAGGGCCGGGTGTTTAGCTCAGTGGCGTAAGTGCGTGCTTGGCAAATGCAAAGTCTTGAGTTTGATCCCCAGTACCAAAAAAAAAGAGAAGAAGAAGAAAAAGAAGAAGAAAAATGCCCTCAAGTTCTGCTATTATTTAAATTACTCAATTTTCTCACAAAGGCAAGAAAAGCTGTCATTAACACATTTGAATTACTGTTTAATAAATCTCTATTTGTCCTTTGATTGACTAAAATAAAGTCATGTACTAATAAAGATGTACTAATTTGACCAAAACATTAAAAGATTTCCTTAAAACCTTGACATTTCTGCCCAGCAGAATTAAGTATAAATGTAATGTAGCATCCCTAAAGAACACCTGGTTTCAAAATGTGGTCTTATCTGTCAGATTATGTATAGCAACATTATACAGAACTATTAGTGCATGTAGACACCTTATGAATGAATTTCAGAAATGTATCAAGCACTTGAGAAGGATTTAAGCCCTCTCGAAAGAAATACTTAAGAATATGCAAATACCCTCAATAGAATCAAGTCGAACAGATGTGACTATCCCAAACAATACAAGTGTTCTTTCCCTGGTCGCTACTGTCAATCAAAGAATAAGATTAAGGTCCAAGGTTCTGACAATGTACAAAAGGAAAAAGTATGATCAGGGAGTATCAATTTATTATACTGATATGAACAATAATCTCTCATTGTACCTTCAGAATAGCTAACAACTTTTACATATAATACAGGATTTAAAGCCTGTTTGAAAGCCTGGCACAGAAACTGCCATGTATTATTTTCAGTTTTGGTTAAACCTGATTCATAAGGTATGACACTGATCCCTTAATATAATTATTTAATTTTATAGCAAAATAATCAAACTATAAAAATTAAGATAACTTGGAAATGTGTGAGCACAAGTTTGAAAGTTCAGTTAAAGGATGGTTCCTGTAAAATCTAAATTTTATAATCAACATTCTATCAATCTCGTTTTTTAGAACAAAAACATATAGAAAAATTCTCCTGTTTAACTCATATTTATGACACACAGGAGGTTTTAAGTATTTGGTAAGTTACTTACAAAATCTACTAAAATTCTAAGTACAATTAGCTACATCAGTTAACCAGAGATTCTTAAGCTTTAGTGTCAATTTAACAATTAAAAATACACAAAATTAGGATACCTTGTGAAACCACAGGCATACCTTGATCCCATTCCCATATATACTAAATTAGTAAACCTAGAGGTGGACCCAGGAATCTAGTGATTCCTAATACTTCCACCTAACACTGTCAACTACCAGTCCTCTCCAACAACCAAACACTTCTACCACTACTAATTTTAGGAAGCACTTACATGAAATTATTTTAACAAAAAATATCACTCTATTTTTTCATTATTATTACTCTGATTATTATAACTAGAATCAGGCAAACCTGGATTAGAATGTTGTGTTCGCTATTTCTGGGTTGTTTTGTTTTGTTTTGCTTTTGAAATAGAGTCTTGCTATATAGTAAAAGCTGGCCTTGGACTTCCTTTTGTAGCCCAGGCTGGCCTTGAACTCACAATCCTCTTACCTCAGCCTCCCAAATGCAGGGATTACAGGCATGTGCCACCACGCCCAGCACTTATTTTGACAGGTCTTTGTGTATGCAAACCTCAGTTTCACACTCTCAAGAAGGCATATATTTTTAAAATTTGAACAATAGTCAGTATTGGTAAAAATATACAGTAATACGAACTCTTTTATATTTCTGGAAGTTTCAGTTAATACAGAACTTTGGAAACAATTTGATATCATACTGTAAACTTGAATAACACGTATCTTATAATTAACCAATTTCCATTTTAGAAATACATCCTAGAGAAAGTCTTGTAATAATAAATGAAAATATCGAGTAATTACTGTAAAGTGGGTTGCTATTAATTTTTTAGCCCATTGAACCTGGATTATTACACTAATTACACTAATCCAACCAGGATCACCTGTCTTGAAATGAGAAAAATTCATGAATCAATATAAAATGCTTACTTCAAAATGATATATTTTTATTATTAAATTCATGCATGGTGCTCTATTTTCCTGCTCTGTATACCTAAAATGAACTCCAGCTTAATGCATTCTCTTTGTGATTCAGATGGCAACAAAAATAACAGATGAATAAATGTGGGGGGTTTTTTGTATATGACCATAAAAACAAAAAGATCTTCTGGTATTTTTTTCTAACTAGGAACAAACTAATATAAAATGAATAAATGCATTCTAGTGAGATTCAGGACTTTTCAAATAAATATTCTTGGATTTTACCAAAGGTTCATGTAGTTAATCTTGCTGCTTTTTTCTACACAAAGCTAGTAACACGATTTATAACATAATGGGATCAAGCAATGCAGCTAAGTGAAATACTTTTTAGTTTACTAGGAGGAATTTCTTGCTCAAGTTATTTAAGCTTTATATATTATAGACATCAAGTAAATATATAATGCCTCTTCTATAAAACATCTGACTTTCTCCATTAAAATATCACAAAAAAGAAACCACATGCTAGAAATTTAATTCTTTCTCCCATATAATGGAGTGGGGGAAAGAGGAAGAGCAAAAACTTACTTAGATTTTTCAGAGCTTTAATACACAGAATGTTCTCAAAGATTCTGTTATGTACTAATATTTCACCTATCAGATTTCTTACAAGACACTGAAAATTCAAGTCATGGCACTCTCACTGGGACTTTTAAAAAATTGTGAAATACATCATACATATTAAAGTATGAAATGTAAATACTACTATATTAATAAAATGAATATCCTGTACTTAATACCCAGCATAAGAACTAGAGCATTACCTTTACCTTAAATGCAGCATATCCCCTTTTCAAATTGTATCTCTCCCATTCCTTCCTCCAGAATTTGGGGTTAGTCCTCCCTATATTTTTTCAAAATCTATGTCTGCACCTCTAAAGAAAACACTGCTTCAATGGATTCATGTGGTGCACACATACAGTGGGACGCTGTTCACTATTAAAAGGGGGTACAACTGTGACACGCTCTGAACACATTCACAACGTTGTTTCCAGAACTTATCATCATCCCAAGTAAAAATGCTCTGTACTCATTAAACAGTAACTCTCAATTCTCCCCTCCTCCAGCACATGGTAACATTTATCCTTTCGGTCTTTATAAATTTACATGTTCCTTATATAAATGGAACCACACATTTGTTCTAACATTCAAGCTCCTTGAAAAATCGGGTTGGGATTATGACTGGAATTGCATCAATCCACAGATTAATGTGTACATACATCTTCATAATACTGAGTCAACTTCTAAATTGGGCAGTTCCCTCTGATACCTATTTAGGCTTTCAACATATTTCAAAGTCTTATCATTTTCTCCATATACATCATGTTCACAAATTCTTAGATATATTCCTTTATATTTTACTTTTGCTATTCGCAGAAGTCATTGCCTTTTAAAATGTGTATTTTATAGTTTGGGCATGGTGGCCACCTATAATTCCAGCACTCCAAGAGGCTGAGGCAGGAGAATCGCATGAGTTTGAGGTCAGCCTGAACTGCATAACAAAACCCCGTCTAAAAAAAAAAAAAAATGTTTCATAGAAAGTCAATTGCATTTATAAACAGATATTCAACTCATTTTTCCAATCATTAATATTTCTTTGTTTTATTAGTGGTATGTTGGATAGCACTTTCAATACTGATACTCACTAAACAGAATAAACGGGTAATTCTTGTATTATTCTTGACCCTAAGAGGGAATGCTTATATGGTTCCTTCACTGCACATACACTAAAACTGGAATGATATACAGATTAACACAGATTTTGTTCTGAGCAAGGACAAAATACAAATTCATGGAGCAATCCATGTTTTAATTTTAAAAAGAAGTAAACCAGTAAGTTAAATATTGGTGATCAAGTAAAAATTTATAATCGGTCATTAACATCCATTGCTCTATCATGTACAATTAATGAATCTTTTACCCAAACATGATTTTGTAACATTATACTTCGGTCTATTTGTAAAATACTGATTCTCCAAATTAGACAGATGTTAACACATTTCATTATCCAATATCTGCTCCATCACATCTTCTAAACCTGTCCACAAGGGCAAATGCCATACTGACAGAATCTGTCCTAAGCCAACTCCCTTCCCACTCCCTGTCTGCAGCCAACTGAGATGCTACTCCTGTGTTTTGTTTCCCTTGGCACAGGGAACAGAAGTACAGGCCAAGTGACTGACCCAACTGGGGACAAGGTCAATACCCCAGAGAAAAAGTAGGCCCAAAGAGTCAGTAGCTCCAGGGAGAAGGAACAGACAAGGCTGGCTTCTTATACTAGGTATACTAGTATACTAGTATACTAGGTATACTAACTAGTATACTAGTAGCTCTAGGGAGAAGTAACAGACAAGCCCACAGCTACTGTAAACTACAAAATAGCACGACTCTGAAAGTGAATCCTTCCCTTTCAGGACAGAGTTGAAAAAGAAATCCAATGCAGTGCCCACTATATGACCAGAAAATTTAATCAGGCATCATTTCAGGAAGGAATTATCTAAGACTGAGTCACAGAACAACTACAAAACAATTTCACTTTAGGGTTCCCGTGTTACTCTTCCAAAGTGACTGCATGAGAGACAGCCACAGGAGACAGCTCAGAGAGGCTGCAGGATAGACACCGAACCCCTGAGAAGCTCGTGCTGGGAAGGATATAGGTTCTGGCCTCCGCGGTGAGAAACCAGGCCTGGCCAACGTGGCTTTCAAAGGAAGCTGGATCCAAAAGTACAAATTAAGTCTAGACATCCTACTGCCTGCATCTAGCACAGACCAGTAGGCTAACTGCTTTCTGCATCTGCCAACATGACCAAAGACACCTTGGCTTGGGTAGCTATCACAGAATGGGGTGTGTTCAGGGAGGAGCTTCTGGGTCAAAGGTTGGTGGAGGCAGAGGGCAAGAGACCTTACAAACCCACAGTCATGTATCTAGGTGGAGAAGATTGTGACTTTCTGGATTCCAAGACTGAAGAACCTGGAAAGAAACTACTCATTCAAATATGCAGAGGAAAAAATATATTTTTGCTCATTTTTTCTTTTTCCTTCATTGGATTTTGGGTTTTCTTCTTGTTTCCTCCTTTTAATACTTTTTCCTTTTTATTTTTCTTTTTTTCTTTTATGTTGCTTAGTTTTTTTTCCTTCTTTTCTTTGTGTTTTTCTGCTACTTTTATCACATACTATGAATTTCTTTTTATTCCTCAATAGGATCCTTTATGTTACATTTCTTCTCATCTTCCATTGATTAATTTCTCAAATTCTATTTTTTTATTCTCCAATTCCCCACTCCTTTTATCCTTACTAGTATAACCATTAAGCTTTATATATCTTTAAATAATTAACACTATCTTCTTACTGTTGAATACTATTCTTTTATTAGTGGAGGTATAATTGTTACATTTAGTATTTACTTTATGTCAATATTTGGCTGTTCTAGTGTTTATACTATAATTGTAGATCTCCTTTCTATAATGAGGGACAGTACATTACTGTTTCTTAGGGTATGTCAATATCCAATTGGTCTTTGACACTATTACTATTGCTGAATTCATTGCTATTGCCAAGATGGTATAGTTGTTGCTATTAATAGATTTTTCTCTGTATGCCAATATCTAGATTGTCTCTGCATCATTAGCAATAGTTCTGCCCAATTCCTGGAGAACTGGGTGCTGCACCAAAAATACTGCAGCTTTCCGTCTGAAAGATAAATGGAGGTGTTAAGATCTTGGGGACAGGTCTATTACTAGCTACACCCAGAGAACATCACTGAAAAGCAGACAGTAAGAGGTCTTTAAACTACTAACAAAGTTTTACATTATCATTAACCCACAAATCTCAGTACAAAACAAGCAGACAAATGAAAACAATAGAAACCAAAGAAGACAGACAACAAAAATGCCTCTAAAAACTCCTAACTTCCTCAAGGCTGATCTATGGAGGAGTGTGGAAGAGGAAATCAAAAGCCACACAGCTGCATTATTTGAAAGGGTACCAGAGAAGATTAAAAAAAAAAATAGCTCAGTAAGGTGCCTGGAGACCTCAAACATACAATAAAACAGATACTGGACTTAAATAAAATTAAAGCGAGTTTAAGAAGACATTAATAAAAAGCAGGCTTAGTTTAATAAAATGATACAAAAATTAATGACCACAATAGCATCAAAAAAAAGATGAAATAGGAATCAATCTAATGAAGGATATAAAAGACTTTTACATTGAAAACTACAGTACTCTGGAAAAAGAAATTGAAGAAGGTATCAGAAAATGGAAAGATTCCCCTTGTTCTTGAGTAGAAAGACCCAACATAGTGAAAATGGACATACTTCCTAAATTGCTATATATGTTTAATGCAATCCCAATCAAAATACCAACAGCATATCTCAGAATTAGAAAAAAAAATCCTAAAATTCATTTGGAACCAGAAGAGACCTATAACAGCAAAGGCAACACTGGGCAACAAAGGCAAGGGAGGGGGCATCACAATCGTGACTTGAAACTATACTACAAAGCTAACGTGATAAAAACAGCATGGTAGTGGCAAAAAAATCCAAAAGACCCAAGGATCAAAGGAATAGATTAGAAGACACAGAAACAACTCAAGACACCTTATCTTTGCCAAAGATGCCAAACACCTTCACTGGAAGAAACATAGCCTCTTTAATAAATGTTGCATGTTTTCTCTTATATAAGAAGCTTACATTAGAAATAAAGAACAAAATAAAAGATGATAGGAAGTAGAGAGACAGATCCCCTTTTACAAATGGGAATGGAACAAAGAAATGCAGAGAGATTAGAGGGAGGGCAGAAGGGAATGAGAAAATAATTGTGATGTGTTATGTACATCTACAAGTTCCCCACAAAGAATGTGATCATTATGTACTGTAAACGTGTACTCATAAATTTGAAAAAAAAATCACATTTTTATACTATCATCTTTTCCATCAGACAAATCTTTCTTTTTATTTAAAGAAAAAAAAAGAAACAGAGGGTAGAAATAATACAAAATTTCAAAACAAAACAAAACAAAAATAATAACCAGAAAGAAATCACTACTTGATAATTACAAATTTTCCTCTTGGAAGTAGTTGTTCAAGTTACAAAAGCAAAGCCTACAAATTGGACATTTAAACAGTGAGACTGCAACTGGTTCTGTTCATCTATCCAACAAAAACTTAGTAATATGTTTATCAATCCTACACACTTAAACATACATGCAGTTATATCCTTTAGAATACTTTCTTTTCCTCTCTTATTTTCCTTTGCAATAACTATAATCCATTCTCATAAACTGTTTAGAAGTTCTACACATGTATAAGTCTCTAAATGTATACCTAGCCTTTCTGTATTACAGGGAGAAACAAATCAAAACAAGTCAACAATAAAAATCCCTAGAGAAACACGAAAAGGACATATAAAATCACAATACTAGGTGATCTACGGTAGTTACTATGATGTCTTTTGTTACTTTCAATAAAATTGTCTGTATCATCAGGCACAGTATAATTAAACTTAGCAGTACATAGCACTATTAATAAAAACCTAACATTGGAGACATTATAGGGCTTCAAAGGCAGTTAATAATCAAACCAGAATGGGTATCCTATTGAATATTGGTCATCTTAAGAGTAGTTGCCTCTACTCTCAGATTTGATACTCTCAAGCATACCAGATTCGAACAAAATCAATCAAGACAAAAGAGCAATATAGGCAATCTTCTCTGCCTCATCTCTGCTATGCTATTTTTCTATCACTGTTGTTTACTTTTCTCCTTCATTCCACTGCCTGCCCCTCTCATTAAGGTCTTTCTGCCATTGTTCCTGGAATCCTGGTGATTTTCTTCTCTCTTTCTAGAATGTCCTTCAGTATTCTTTGCAGGGTGGGATTGGTGGTCACAAACTCCCCCAGTTCCTCTTTGTCGTGGAAATATCCTGTCTCTCCATTAATTTTGAGAGACAGTTTTGCAAGGTACATCAATCTGGGTTGGAAATTATTTTCTTTCAGGGCTTGGAATATTTTGCTCCAAGCTCTTCTTGATTTGATAGTTTGCATCGAGAAGTCCGTTGTGATTTTGATGAGTTTTCCTTTATAGGTAATTTTTTTTTTCTCTGATTGCTTTTAATATTCTGTTCTTGTGATGGATTTCTGGGATCCTGATTATTATACATCTGGGTATAGATCTGTTTTAGTTGTAGCTGGCTGGAGTTCTGTATGCCTTGTATATCTGAACATCACTTCCGTTTCCTATGTTTGGGAAGTTTTCCTTAATTATTTCTGTGAATAGACTTTTTATTTCATTTGTATTTGTCCCTGCATCTTCGTTCACATTTTTTATTCTTAGGTTATAAATCCTCTTGTTGTCTTCTAGCCTTTGTATCATTACTTCCTGGTTCCTTGTTATTTTTAAGAAGTCCTTCCTTTCACGATCATACATTGCAAATCTATCTTCAAGTTTTGAAAGTCTGTCTTTAGTTTCTGTTAAGGAGTTTTGCAAGCTTTCAGTGGTGTTTAAATTTCCTGATATTCTCTTTGGATCCATTTCATGTATTCTAGATTTTGTATATATTCTTCACCAAAGGCTTCTCTCCTTTCTCTGGGTTCCTCCATTCTTCTATTTGTGTCTTCTTGAGGATTACCCAGCATTTCTTTTATTAATCTTCTTATATCTTGCTTCACCTGAGTTAGAATTTCAGATATAAATTCGTTGATGAGGTCACAGAAGTATTTCTTTATTTCCAATGAGGCTGTGTCTGATATTGCATGTTTGCTGCCCTCAACCTCCGCATTTACCTCCTGGACTCCACTTTCCCTGGTTCAGCGGTTGGAGGCCTTTTGCTGTTTCTCAGTCTTTGTCATGTTTCTGGTTTCTTCCAGACAGGTAAGTGGTGGTGGTCTCCATTTTTTCTGAACCAGACTGGCTAGGGGATTGCTGCTCTCTCCAGTTTGCTGTTCATCTGTGTCTCCATCAGACAAATCTTTAAGCAGTGTGAAACTATTAAAATAAAAGTAGTGAGTACAAGATTTTCATGATCTCATTTTCCACCAAATGCCTGAATATTATCGTAGGCAACACATATTGGTTTTGCTTTTGTTTTTTCAGACAGGGTCTCACTATGCAGTTCCCACTGGCCTTGAGCTCACTTTGTAGCTCAGGCTGGTCTCAAAGTTGCAATGATCCTCTTGCCTCAGCCTCCCCACTGCTGGGATAAGAGGTATGTGCCACCATGCCCAGCTTTAGTGTTTACTAAATACTTTAGTTGTGGTAAATTTACTTTGTTAAATTTTTTTAAAAATTGCCATACACAGAAAGCTTAATAACCACAGTTTTTCTGTTAGCCATTCTTCCAAGTAAAAATAATATTCTAGAAAAAGACCTTACTGTAGTTTACAATTCAAATAACAGCACAAGTCCTTTTTCTTGAATAACTTTCTCCTTTGTAATAAAGCATTAGTGCTTTATGCACACTTCTCATGTAGTCACAGAGAAAAAAACTAGTACTCAAGGCTGAAATGTAATCCTTATACTGGTTATACAACTCTTGTGTCTCTGCTATATGCAACAATAAGGGGATCTTATTAAACCTCCTCGGAGGAATGTAAGTGCTAGAAACTTCTGCACTTCTGTGTAAAGGTAAAAGCAGTAAATTAGGGATTCAGTAGAAACTCTCAATGAGAAAACTATAATAAATGCATAACTTTCAGAATACTGCTTCCAATTACTACTATTATGGCTTTATAAAAACATTTCAGATCTATCAGAATCATTTCAGACACATATTTTAAAAGATTTTTAAAAAATATTTTAACTGTATTTTTTAACTACTTTTTCTAATACTTGTATCCAGGCTTTCAAAGCCAGGAACAGAAAGAGAAAATTCTTCATTTGAATTTTATAAGAACAAAACTGAGTATTTTGATAGACAAAAATCACAGCAAACTTTATCTGTCTCAAACTTACCTAAATTCTTCAATTAACAATTCTTAAGGCTAAGTAGGATTGTCTGACTAGAATTCTCTAGCCATGGATCTGAGATTATTGGCCATGCCTAGTTTTGCTGTTTGTCTCTTTAGATGCTATGCCATAGATAATGATAAATCACCACTTGTGTCACACACTGTCCTGGAGTCTCATAGTCTCGAGGTTATTTCTATTCATTCCTCTGTCTATTAGAACTCAAATTTTGTTCTGAGTACTACTGAATCAGGGCACCAAGAAACAAAGGGACAGGAAACTAAAATTCTGAAACTATTTTAAGAATATGTGACTTGGACAATGCTGGCACTGAAAATCTCAGTTACAGATCTTATGATTACATTAATGATTTCACAGAGTAAAGTCCTAACAATCATTTATGTAAACACCCATTTTCTCTATTAACTCAAGACATAAAATTGTCAATGAGATGATGCAGAATTTGAGGATGCCATACAAATTTCTTAATCCAACCTGTCACCCAATGAAATCAATGATGGTAAATCTTTTAAAGCTTTCAATGATACAAACAGTCCACTCTGGCACGTGTGCCAGTTTTACCACCACTGCCTTATATAGTACCTTCCAGAGAACACCATTTCTTGACAATTTTCATTCAAATCCTTCCTTCCAGATTGACTTTTTATCATTTCAAAAATCAGTCTGGAAGTCAAACAACTCAAAAGTTTTGAAAATCACAATACTGGTCCTTCAAACTGCACAGCATTTCTCAGACCATGCTGAAAAGATCTTTGCTTTATCAGCAGACCAAAATGGAATACTGCTGAATTAATCTGGAATTCATGGAGCAATTAAATGCTGAAGTAGACATGTCATACAGAGTTCTCTCAACCACAAAGACTCAATTAGAAAACATATCAGCTAAAAAAACCAACTTAGATAGTTGGATGGAAGAGATTGGTAAGATAAACGGAAATAGAAGCAACACTTTAAAATCTCTTTAGATGTGTATTTGTTAATGATACAGTTATTATATTGACTTTAGCATATATAAAGTCAGTCTAATTTTCCTCTAAAATATTCCAAATCAAAATACTCACCTTCTCAGAAAAAAAGCCCAGATGTACCTAAACATACAAATTATAGTGTTCAAATCAAATGTCTAAATGGATTGTGCATTGTCCAAATCAGGAGTTGGGGGGACAGTGACTCTATGCTAACTTCTGTACAAAACTTGACAGTTTACACCAACTTCTCCCTCCATAATCCCAAAGGAAACAACAAAAAAGTGTACCTACACTATTTCATATACTCAATGAATCTTCAACAGGAAATTAAATTAGAAGACTTTTAAAATTAGTTTCTATTACAGGTATTAAGAGAAATATAATCACCTTTTAGTTTAAAAAAGGATCTGGTGCCAGGCATGGTAATCCCAGCACTTTGGGAGGCTGACACAGTAGAATCACAAGTCTGGCCCAGCCTGGGCAATTTAGCAACTTAATGAGGCCCTAAATAAAAAGAATGTCAGGCTGTGGATATAGCTCAGTGCAAAGGCCCTGAGTACAGGACTCAAGGCATTACTTCTTTCAAGTTCAGGGCTCAAAAGTGTGCACTGACCTCTAAATCTTCATAGACAGACAGACTTATTCCTGGGTTCCAGATCTAAGCATGTCAGTGCCCACTGTCCATTCTCACTGCATCATTAACAAAACACAAACAAACTAAATTCATCTCTATCCCATAACTGTTTCTTCCTTAGTTCTTTATCTCTCTGAGTAGTACTACCATCTATCAAACCTCTTAATAGCAGGACTCACCAAGGTAAGTTAATTTTGTTAAGTCTCCACAGAATCTATTCTCTTCTTCCCATCTCCACTGTCACTTCTAAATTCAAGCCTATCATTGCTAAAGTCTGTTTGTCTCCCTTTCTCTACTTTCATTCATAGATAGATAGATAGATAGGTAGATAGATAGATAGATAATTTCATCTTTGAGGATTCTTTGAGAGTGATTATCTTTTTTTAAGGTTATACATTGTTTCTGACTGTAGGAAAAAATTCACCATAAAAAGCATAAATATATAGAGAAGATCTCAAATCTTTACCAAATAGCTAAACCCATAGTACATTTTGATGTTTTCTAGCCTTCTAAAAATTGATATACTATTCATAAAATTGTATTTTAAAACAATATTATAAATTCATAAACATAATTTTTAAAAGTTGTACATCAAATTATGTAAATATGTGGTTTCTGGTTTCCTGGGTAAGGAGCTTCAAGGTATCGAAACTGTCCTTACAACAAGTAGAAACCTGAACAATTTGACAAATGAAGAATTCATTTTAGATCCATTAAGAAAAGTAAGGTCACAGGCCAAAAATGATGCCTCTAAATTAGAGAGACAGCTAGGCAGATAGAGAGGACTATAACATTCCAGAATAGAAACCTCCATGGGGAAGAGTGTAGAGGTAGGAAAATTCAAGCTGTAATTGAGGAATTACTAAAGGCTACGTGTGGACAAATCAGAGTAAAAACTCCAGAGAGACCCAGTCATAGAGGTTCCCCTGCTTTTGAGTTTTATGTCCAGGTTCTCACAGTAACTACAAGAGAAAAACTGCCTTGTGCTTCCAGCAGAAGGGGGAAAGGCATCACAAAGAAATACACCAGAGTAGTACTTTGTTCTTAATAAATTAATAAATTTTTGTGAGAAAATTTAAATAGAATCTAAACTGCTATCTGAGTCTAACTGACCTGGGGAAGAGAAATAACCTATTTCCTGTGTATTCTAACAATCTTGAATCACCTAAGAAAAATAATAGATGAGTCAGAGAGAGAGACAGAGAGAGAATCCTGAGAAATTTGGGAAGTTCACAGTCCAGAGGTATTAGTTCACTAAAAGACTAAGGCCTAATTACAGAATATGGAATATTTTAGCCTCTGCCACACCTTAATACCACATTGTTCGAAGCTCACTCCCAGTAGTTCCTTTTCAGTACATTGTGCCTGGCTATCAAGAACAAATTACAAGCATACTAAAAGGCAAAAAACACAGTCTAAAGAGATAAAGCATCAGCATCAGAATCAGATATGGAAGGAATGTTAGACTTATCAGACCAGAAATTAAAAACAAGTATTATTAACATGCTAATGGCTCAAATGGATAAAGTAGAGAATATGCAAGAAAGGAAAGGCACTGTAAGCCCTGAGATGGAAATTCTGAGAACCAAAGAGAAATAATGAGTTCCATTTACTTTTGTAATAAGAACATTTCTATTACAGAAATGAAGGCTGTCTTTGATAAGATTATTAATAGAGTAGTCACAGGTGAAGAAAACACCTCTGAGCTTGAGGATATAAAAATTGAAACTACCAAAACTGAAAGTAGACAAATCTTAAAATAAATAGGTGAATAAATAAATAAATGGAAAAGAAAAGCCAAGGCCTATGGTACAACTTTAAAAGGCTTGAAAATATCAGAGGCAAAAGAAATACTGGTAACAATACAGAGATCTTCCTCAAAATTAATGTCAGACACCAAACCATACATCTACGAAGGTTGGAAAACATGCAAAGATAAAGCGCCAAAAAACCTCTAGAGAGGCATATTATTTTCAAACTGTAGAAAATCAGAGACAGGGGCTTGGGGTCATGGCTTAGTGGCAGAGTACATGCTTAGCATACACAATCCCCAGCAAAAGGATGGAACGGATGGAGGACGGAAGGAAAGCAGGCAAGCAGGCAGGCAGGCAAGGCAGGCAGTCTGGAAGATCCTACACCCTCCCCGCCCCAGGTTTTACTACCTTACTCACAAAAGAACAATGAGATTTATGTCCAGTTTCTCCTTAGAAACTACTTAACCAAGAAGGTAAAATGAAATATTTTAAGTGGAGAGAGAGAAAACACCAGCTATCAACTTGTAATTACATGTCATGAGAAATTATCCTTCAAAAATGAAGAAATAAAGACTTCCTCAGACAAACAAAACTTGAGGAAATATTTGTCAACAGATTTGCTTTGCAAGAAATGTTAAAAGTTCTTTAGAAAGAAAACAGTACTTAGGTCAGAAATTTAATGTATAGAACAAAGAAAGAAAGAGCACCAAAAAAGAAAGAAATGAAAGTAAAATAAAAACTGCTCTTATTCTTGATTGATCTAACAGATAATAGTTCATTCAAAATAACAACAGCAATACCATATTCTATTATGTATAGTTTCATGCATATCTTACACATATATACATTTATGTATGCTTATATATAAGTGAAATGAAAGACAGTAATGACATACAGGATGGGAGGGAGGACACAGGATTATTTTGTTATTATAAGGTTACATACTAACTGTGATGTGCTAGAGTGTTAAAGTGACTTGGATTAGTAAACATTGCAAATCCTGAAGCAACCACTAAAACACCATTTTTAAAAAAGATTAATTGATATGTCAAGAAAGAAAATGAAACAGAATCATATTAAGTGCTCAATTAATATCACAAAAGGCAGAAAAGAGTAAAAGACAAAAATGGAACAGAGAAAAAGGACAACAAATTAGAAAACAGTAATAAGATACTATGCTAACTATTTCAAATCATTTTGTCAATATTCTAACTGCATAAATTAAGAGGTTA
Organism: Hydrochoerus hydrochaeris; assembly: GCA_004027455.1. Classification (NCBI taxonomy): domain Eukaryota; kingdom Metazoa; phylum Chordata; class Mammalia; order Rodentia; family Hydrochaeridae; genus Hydrochoerus; species Hydrochoerus hydrochaeris. Next base: position 216,415 of record PVLA01001087.1, read on the forward strand.
GAGGGAATCAACTGGATCATACATTGTACATTTTTTTTATAAACTGTTTTCACTAAAATATGATGACTCTACTCCTATGTCTAGGAGAATTGTGCAAGGGGGAAGAGATTTCTCTGTTTTTTTCCCACTTCATACATTTCTTTACTGTTGCAACTTTTACAATAATTGCCCATTATATTTAATATCATTTAATCAATTATACTTGTATAATTTTTTAAATACAAATATGTATATTGAAGAAGAGAAACAGACACTGAGAGGAAGAAAAGTAAGCTAAAGCAAAGTTTCTAAAGCATGGTATTACTGGAATTTTGTATCTAATAATTTTTTATTGTGGGCAGCTTTCCTGCACATTGAAGGGTGTTCAAATGCATCCGCAGGCTCAGCCTACAAGATACTAGTAGCATATTCTCTCTTACAAAGTCATGACAAAAATGTCTCCAGATATACCAAATGTTTCCTACTGGACTAGAATGTCCCATCACTACATTCGCCACTGAGTTAATGTACTAACTATTCTGAGAAGAAGGCCCTAGTTCCCCAGAAATAGCCTCATCAGATCCCAAGTGATATTAACTATTAGTTATTTCCTTAATGTCTTTTCTTCAAAGGTATTTAATGTGATATTATCTGTTATTTCTTTTTCTGTTTTTTACTTAAAGAGAAACAAAAGCATATAAAGGGTAGAATACAGAATTCCAAAAAAAAGATAAACAATAAGAAATCACTAGTTAATAAATTACATATTGTCCTCTTAGAAATAGCTGCTCAAGTTACAAAATTAAAGCATACAAAGTAGATAGTCAAACAGTGAGAATGTAAACAGCTATGCATGCACGAATCTTTGCATGTATTTCTACACTTTCTATATTAGTGGGAAAAACAAAACTTAGCAAAACAAAACAAAACAAATTCCTATAAAAACATGAAACCAAAAAGCCATAAAAAACCACAGTACAAGGTGATCTACAATGATTATTGTGTTGTTTCTTTTTATCTTCAATAGAATGTCTATATTATCAGGCATAATTGAATATAGCACTATAATTGAGTAAAGCAGTAAATAACAATATTAGTAAAAATAAAACATTGTAGACAGTATAAAAGTTTAAAGGCAGGTAGAGTGGATATTCTAGTGGATCTTGTCATCTTAAGTGCAGTTGCCTATACTCTCAGACTTGATACTATCAATCATAACAGCTTTGAATAAAATCTATCAATACAGAACAGCGATCCAACAAACCTGATGCAATTATGATCAGTCATGGTAAAACAGAGTAGGTTTTACAGAGCTTTAGATTAAGTTAATAGGAAATTAAGGATGATTACCGTACTATATCCTGTTATTTTCAGGATTGCTGTCTGTGCCCTCAAATCTAGTACAGGTAGAATGAGTGGAACAGAATATAATACATCTAAGCAGAGTAGTGTAAGTAATGTGGGTTTTAAATCCTCGTGCACTATTAACAATACAGTGTATCAAGGCCATCTATCTTAGAGTTTCTAGTTATCCTTCTCTGCCTCGTTTCTGCTATGCTATTTTTCTGCCTTTGCTGTTTTCTCCTTCATTCTACTGCCTGCCCCTCTCATTGAGCCCTTTCTGCCACTGTTCCTAAAATTCTGGTATTTTTTTTTTCTCTCTCTAGAATGTCCTTCAGTATTCTCTGCAGGGTTGGATTGGTGGTGACAAACTCGCCCAGATCCTTTTTGTCATGGAAGCACCTTGTTTCTCTATTAATTTCTAGTGACAGCTTTGCAGGGTACACCAATCTGGGCTGGGGCTTATTTGCTTTCAGGGCTTGGAATACTTTGCTCTGAGCTCTTCTTGAGCTGATGGTCTGTGTCAAGAAGTCAGCCATGATCCTAATGGGCTTACCTTTATAGGTGATCTGTTTCTTTTCTCTGACGACTTTTAATATTCTGTTTTTATACTGAATTTCTGGTATCTTGATTATTATATGTCTGGGTGTAGATCTGTTTTGGTTGTGGGTGGCTGGAGTTCTGTATGCCTCACACAACCGAATGTCATTTTCTTTTCCCATGCTTGGGAAGTTTTCCTTAATTATTTCCATGAATAGCCTTTGTAATTCGCCTGTATGTATTCCTGCCTGCTCTTCTCACTGAGGGGTAAGCAGCGGCTGTGTTTGCCTGCCCCTCCCCACCGGGCCAGCTAAACTTCAGGTGCCTTCACCCAGTTAGTACTTTCTAGGCACAGGGAATCAATTTAGGACAGTTCATTGGGTCCCGGCCAGGGGAGTGGACCAGTCCAAGCAAATCCCACAAATCTGCCCTTGAGAGGGAGGAATCAACTGAAGTCACTGTCACTCCCAGTTCAGGCTCCTCCTGCCCGATTCCAACATGTCGCCCACTTGGTCATGCTCTTCCTATGGTGGGGGGGTCTCATTCTCAGCACTGACCATGGATTAATGAAGGTCCCTTCATTGGCTCCACTCTCTGTTGGGCTCACCAAGCCCCGACTTCAGCGCTGCTGTGCTTCCTGTGAGTGGCAGTGAGAACGAATTTGAGCAGCTGCCAGCTGGTGCGGATTCAGGCCTTTGTAAGCTTGGTGGTTTGCCGCGAACAAAAACGCTGTGTCCCGTAATTTTTAGCTGTTTCAGTTGTAGTCCCAAAGTATTTGATGAGCTTTTTATGTTTTAATTTTTTCCTGTGTCAAGAGGATCCATCTCCCTCTGTCTGGTTCTCTCCAGGGTGTTTTATTCTGGCAAATGAGTTGTTTCTCCTGGGAGGCTTTGTATTTTGTTGCTCACTGATCGGCCATCTTGTCTTCTTCTATCTGCTATTTCTTGTGCTGTGTTCATCAAAGTACAGAGTGGGACCACTGTATTAGAGATACCTGGAATCTTTGTTAAAAGGCAAAGTCCTGGCTAAGCATGGTGGCACATGTCTGTAACCCCAGTACTCAGAAGGCTGAGACAGGAGGATCACTGTAAGTTCACAGCCATCTGGGCTACATAGTGAGTTCAGTGTTAGCCTGAACTACATAGTGCGTTCCTGTCTATGAATAAATAAGTAGCAAAATTCTGGATCTCACTTTAAGTTTAACAAGCTCCCAAAAATGATTCTAATATTCATTGAAGCTTGAAAACTATATACTGCAGTTTAGCACAATTCCTAGCATATATCTGGTACACAAGAACTACATGAATAAATATATGAATTTTATTCTATAATGAGTGAAATTAATCTCCAGATAAAAAATATACTATTCCAGGAATTGCAAGATGGCCAACTGAGTCGTGGCATGATAAGAAAGCCTCTCTGAAAAAAAAACTCAGATCCTGGAATCTGGCAACATGGAGAAAGCCAGACAAAAGGAGAGGAATTCTCACAACCCA